>OV839568.1:79568090-79578090 GCA_929447395.1 Epistrophe grossulariae | reverse complement strand
TATTATTATTATTATTATTATTATTATTATTATTATTATTATTATTATTATTATTATTATTATTATTATTATTATTATTATTATTATTATTATTATTATTATTATTATTATTATTATTATTATTATTATTATTATTATATTATTATTATTATTATTATTATTATTATTATTATTATTATTATTATTATTATTATTATTATTATTATTATTATTATTATTATTATTATTATTATTATTATTATTATTATTATATTATTATTATTATTATTATTATTATTATTATTATTATTATTATTATTATTATTATTATTATTATTATTATTATTATTATTATTATTATTATTATTATTATTATTATTATTATTATTATTATTATTATTATTATTATTATTATTATTATTATTATTATTATTATTATTATTATTATTATTATTATTATTATTATTATTATTATTATTATTATTATTATTATTATTATTATTATTATTATTATTATTATTATTATTATTATTATTATTATTATTATTATTATTATTATTATTATTATTATTATTATTATTATTATTATTATTATTATTATTATTATTATTATTATTATTATTATTATTATTATTATTATTATTATTATTATTATTATTATTATTATTATTATTATTATTATTATTATTATTATTATTATTATTATTATTATTATTATTATTATTATTATTATTATTATTATTATTATTATTATTATTATTATTATTATTATTATTATTATTATTATTATTATTATTATTATTATTATTATTATTATTATTATTATTATTATTATTATTATTATTATTATTATTATTATTATTATTATTATTATTATTATTATTATTATTATTATTATTATTATTATTATTATTATTATTATTATTATTATTATTATTATTATTATTATTATTATTATATTATTATTATTATTATTATTATTATTATTATTATTATTATTATTATTATTATTATTATTATTATTATTATTATTATTATTATTATTATTATTATTATTATTATTATTATTATTATTATTATTATTATTATTATTATTATTATTATTATTATTATTATTATTATTATTATTATTATTATTATTATATTATTATTATTATTATTATTATTATTATTATTATTATTATTATTATTATTATTATTATTATTATTATTATTATTATTATTATTATTATTATTATTATTATTATTATTATTATTATTATTATTATTATTATTATTATTATTATTATTATTATTATTATTATTATTATTATTATTATTATTATTATTATTATTATTATTATTATTATTATTATTATTATTATTATTATTATTATTATTATTATTATTATTATTATTATTATTATTATTATTATTATTATTATTATTATTATTATTATTATTATTATTATTATTATTATTATTATTATTATTATTATTATTATTATTATTATTATTATTATTATTATTATTATTATTATTATTATTATTATTATTATTATTATATTATTATTATTATTATTATTATTATTATTATTATTATTATTATTATTATTATTATTATTATTATTATTATTATTATTATTATTATTATTATTATTATTATTATTATTATTATTATTATTATTATTATTATTATTATTATTATTATTATTATTATTATTATTATTATTATTATTATTATTATTATTATTATTATTATTATTATTATTATTATTATTATTATTATTATGATTATTATTATTATTATTATTATTATTATTATTATTATTATTATTATTATTATCATTATTATTATTATTATTATTATTATTATTATTATTATTATTATTATTATTATTATTATTATTATTATTATTATTATTATTATTATTATTATTATTATTATTATTATTATTATTATTATTATTATTATTATTATTCCCTTGGGGGGTTTGTTGCTTCCCCCTAGAGGGCGCGTCCTCAGGTGGCGGATAGAGGAATGCTCGGCAGAAATGCAGGGTAAGTGGGAAATAAAATACCACTCGCGGACCAAAAAAAGCAACTATGTGAAGGAACACTGAACAATAAACCAATTATGGATAGACAAGAGAATGGGAGTAATCTTACGGTGCAGGGAGTCGGATACCCAGTACCGGCGTCTGTCAGGGGTGAGCACGCGGGCCCCGGGACGTCGACATACAGCGACCGCAATACAAATGAAATCTTAACCCCGGGAGTGGCACACTTGGCTTCCGCGGAAGAAAATGCTACAAGTGAAGCCATTGGCAATCCTTTCCTGAGAGTTTCCAGGCTGAATAGGACAACGCCATCAGCAGGGCAAACTCCACAACTGCTGCCAAAAACACCACCAGCTGCCCGAAATGTTTTCCAAATTGAAAACAAGGAGGACAAAACAGCAGATGAGGAAAATCCAGGAGACGTTTTTACACAGGAGATGCAGAAATGCTTAAACGTTATAAAAACTATGAAAGCAGCGTGCGCGAAGCAGAAGAACATAAGTCTAGATATCAAAAATGGCATCGCGTCTCTAGAAGAATCTCTGGACAAGATAAAATGGCATGAGAAAGACAGAAGAAAAATCCGACGAAGGCTCTTAACCCAAAAATCGGGAGCCATAAAGGCAACGTCACCAAGCCAGAGTGACAAAGACCAACTGGGTTCTTCAAAAAGACCACCTTCGAGCCCACTTTCAAAGGATATCGACAAGCGAACAAGGAACTCTCCAAAAAATCCAACCGGCCAAAAAAACGGACAACAAAGAGAAAATCCTATTCCAATGGTAGATCCTGAGCAAGAGAGCTACGCTCAAGCCCTTAAAAAGAAAAATCCTGTGGCTGCCGCACCAGAGCAACTCGTCCAGAAGGTAAGCCTTAAGAAAAAACAAGGGAAAGCACCAGTAAAACTGAAGCCTACCAATAAGGAACGATTTCAGGACATAGCAAAAGACAGAGACAAACAAAAAAAAAGAAGGCACCGAAGGCTGCGACCCGAAGTCATTCTTATTAAACCGAAGGGTAACGAAAAGTACAGCGACATTCTGCGGGAAATTCGGAAAAATGCCAACCCAGATGACACTGAAACTGTCATTAAATCTGTGCGACAGACAAGATCGGGGGAAGTTCTATTAGAACTTGGACAGGAGTCGAAAAATAAGGAAGCCTTTGGAAAGTCTATCAGAGACATACTAGGCGAAAAGGCAACAGTTCGCAGCCTTGAGCCAAAAGTTGCTCTTGAGATTAAGGATCTAGACGAGCTGACCACAGTTGAAGAGGTTCAAGAAGCCATTAAAAAGAAGACCTCTGATCCCAACTTAGATCTTCAAGTGAAAGTCACAGAAACGAACAGAAGCTCGCAAAAAATGGCCATAGTCCACATGAATGCTAGAACAGCCAGCGAGATGCTGAAAATCCCTCGAATAAGGATTGGATGGGTGCAATGCAGAATCCGTCGCAGAGTAGAGGTTCAAAGATGTTATAAGTGCTTTGGTTACGGACATCAACAGGCAACCTGCAAGAGCGTAGACAGAAAAGGACAAGGACTGTGTTTCAACTGCGGAAAAATAGGCCACAAGAAAAAAGAATGCCCAAATCCACCAAAGTGCTGCTTGTGTGAGGGTCTAGAAGCCCCTCCGAACGCATTAGATCACGTACCGGGTTCAGGAAAGTGCCAAGTCTTCCGACAGGCACTCGAAAAGGCGAAACAAAAGGCTTCACAATGACCAGAATACTGCAAGCCAATATCCACAGGAGCCTAACCGCCAATAACCTGTTGGTAAAACTAATAAATGAGCTGCAAGCAGATGTTGTCATCATTAGTGAGCAGTACATCAACAAAGAAGCACCAAACTGGATCGGGGATTCGTTGGGAACTGCAGCTATATGGATTCTGGACGCAAGAAAATTTCCCGTCAAAAGCCAAGGCACAGAAAGAGGCTTTGTGTGGGTAAAATGCTTAGGAATCACAATAATAAGCACTTATCTCAGTCCAAACGACAGGATCGATGAATTCCGACAAAAGCTGGAAAACTTGGAAGATTTTATGGGTAACGTCGAGGGCGAGATTCTGGTTGCCGGTGACTTTAACGCCAGATCCCAAGAGTGGGGAATGCCAACCACAGACTCAAGAGGAAGGCATATACTCGAGATGGCCGCTCGACGTGGGCTAAATATAGCAAATGTAGGAAACACACCCACCTTTAGGAGACCTGGCTGTGAAGGTACCATTCCGGACGTAACACTTGCAACGGAATCTACATCCGCTAAAATAAAAAACTGGAGGGTTATAGAGGACTACACGGGCAGCGACCACCAGTACATCATATTCGACCTGGAACAAAGTCAACGAGCTTCTAACCGTAACCAAGCACCAGCCCTGAGATGGAACGTTAACCGGCTCAACGAAGAAATCTTCTCGTCAGTGATTGAAGACGGAAAAGCCGCTGTTCTTGAAGTAGGGGGATCTGCGGAAACAAAAGCTGGAGCCACGATGCAACTCATACGGCTCGCTTGCGAAGCTTCGATGCCCCGAAAGAGCGGCCCAAATAGGAACAGAGATCCTGTGTACTGGTGGACTGAAGAGATAGCGGGGCTCCGGAGAAGATGCCTACAACTTCGACGCAAAGTCACCAGGGGAAGAAGAAGACACGCTGAGGCAACAGAGGCTGACCTGGCAGTTTTCAGAACAAAAAGATCCGAGCTCAAGAGGGCCATCAATTCGAGCAAAAAACAAAAGTGGGAAGATCTTCGCCAAGACGTAAACAGCGACCCCTGGGGACTGGGCTACAGGATTGTCATGCGGAAACTTGGGGCTCAGATGGCCAACCCCATCTTAAACGAAGAAAAAATGGAGCACATAGTGGACACACTCTTCCCAACTCATCCAGTCAGGCCACCCGACAACATATCGGCCCAACAACAGGAAATACCATCGTTCAGCGAAGAAGAGTTGAGTTTAGCCATGAAAACTATGCACAACAAAAGAGCTCCTGGATTAGATGGAATACCGGTGGAAGCGCTGAAAGTGACTGCCCGCACATGCCCTCAGCTGCTGCTGAACATGTACAACAGCTGCCTGGAGGAAGGGGTGTTTCTTAAGAGTTGGAAGACGCAACGCTTGGTACTCATCAGCAAAGGAAAAGGAGACCCGGATTCCCCATCTGCGTACAGACCTCTGTGTATGTTGAACACCGCAGGAAAGCTTCTGGAGAAGATGCTGAGGCCGAGACTCACCGTGGCAGTACAGACAGCAGGAGATCTGTCAGAAAGACAGTACGGTTTCAGAAAAGGCCGCTCTACGATAGGAGCGATCGATGAAGTAGTGAAAGCCACCCAATTCGCCCAACAGGGAAATCATTACTCAAGGCGGATCGTATTGCTGGCAACACTGGACGTCAGAAATGCTTTCAACTCGGCCAGATGGAGTGACATGCTGAACGCGCTCGAGAACACTTTCAACATCCCAGCCTATCTACTTCGGATGATGAAAGATTATCTTAAGGACCGGGAGCTGGTCTACGAAACAACAGAAGGTATACGATATAAACAAATCACGTCCGGAGCAGCGCAGGGATCGATCTTAGGTCCCGACCTCTGGAATATATCTTATGATGGAATTCTCCGCATGGATATGCCGGAAGATACGTTCCTGGTAGGCTACGCAGATGACATCGCCGCGGTGATAACGGCAAATGACACCGAAAGTGCGCAAAGGAAGCTTAACCAGGTCATGCGACGAGTTCATTCTTGGATGGAAGAACACGGCCTCTGTCTGGCTACAGAGAAAACGGAGATAGTTCTTCTAACAAAAAAAAGGATCCCCACCCTGATAGATTTCCATGTCGGCCCTGAAGTCATCAGAAGCAAAGACGCGGTTAAGTATCTGGGAGTGACGATTAACACGAAACTCACATTCTGGCACCAGATAAAGAATGCGGCGGAACGAGCAGCGAAAGTGACCACGTCACTGAGTAGATTGATGGCAAACGTTGGCGGTCCAACTGCCAGCAAGAGAAGACTTCTGATATCGACCACGCACGCCATTCTCCTCTATGGATGCGAGATCTGGGCAGACGCACTTCGGCAGGAGAAGTATCGAAAACAGATGGCAGCAATTCAGAGGCGTGGAGCTCTACGTATTGCAAGCTCTTACAGAACGGTGTCGGAACCAGCCGTCCTTGTTGTTGCAGGAGTGACCCCCATTGATCTCCTTGCGGCACAAAGGAAGTACGTCCACGACAAAAAGGCGGAAATCGGAGTGGAAGCGGCAATCGAACAAGCAAAGGAGCGCACGAAAGAGAAGTGGCAAGAGCGCTGGAGCTCGGAAACGAGAGGACGCTGGACGGCTAGGCTGATCAGGAACGTAGCAGATTGGAACGACCGGAAACACGGTGAGGTAAACTACTACATCACCCAGCTCCTCACCGGACACGGATATTTCAACGCTTTCCTCCACAAGATCGGCAAAAAGAACAGCCCAGCCTGTCAGTACGGAGACTCTTTAGCGGACGATGCTCATCACACATTCTTCGCCTGCAGTAGATGGCAAAGCGAACGCCAAGACCTGATAAATAGCATTGGTGACATCACACCAGAAAACGTAGTCCAGAAGATGCTACATAGCGAAGAAAACTGGCATAAAATCCGTACGTTTATAGAACATATTCTCAGAAGAAAAAAAAGAGAAGAAGAAAATGATCGGGAAACTGTTGAACCCGTAGTTTAATCCCGCAAGGGAATCATGACAACCCCCCTGAAGTAATGCAAAGAGCGGTCCCGGGGGGGTGGGTCAGACGCCAAAAAGGGTTATGGAGGAGTTTTGGTCGGTATGTCACACTGAACGAGTCCGACACACGGGGATGGTCAATGGGTCAACGCCGAAAAGGCCTCCTTATGGTGCATAAAGCATTTCTCCCGCTTCCCTTAAAGGAAAAAAAAAAAAAAAAAAAAAAAAAAAAAAAAAAAAAAATTATTATTATTATTATTATTATTATTATTATTATTATTATTATTATTATTATTATTATTATTATTATTATTATTATTATTATTATTATTATTATTATTATTATTATTATTATTATTATTATTATTATTATTATTATTATTATTATTATTATTATTATTATTATTATTATTATTATTATTATTATTATTATTATTATTATTATTATTATTATTATTATTATTATTATTATTATTATTATTATTATTATTATTATTATTATTATTATTATTATTATTATTATTATTATTATTATTATTATTATTATTATTATTATTATTATTATTATTATTATTATTATTATTATTATTATTATTATTATTATTATTATTATTATTATTATTATTATTATTATTATTATTATTATTATTATTATTATTATTATTATTATTATTATTATTATTATTATTATTATTATTATTATTATTATTATTATTATTATTATTATTATTATTATTATTATTATTATTATTATTATTATTATTATTATTATTATTATTATTATTATTATTATTATTATTATTATTATTATTATTATTATTATTATTATTATTATTATTATTATTATTATTATTATTATTATTATTATTATTATTATTATTATTATTATTATTATTATTATTATTATTATTATTATTATTATTATTATTATTATTATTATTATTATTATTATTATTATTATTATTATTATTATTATTATTATTATTATTATTATTATTATTATTATTATTATTATTATTATTATTATTATTATTATTATTATTATTATTATTATTATTATTATTATTATTATTATTATTATTATTATTATTATTATTATTATTATTATTATTATTATTATTATTATTATTATTATTATTATTATTATTATTATTATTATTATTATTATTATTATTATTATTATTATTATTATTATTATTATTATTATTATTATTATTATTATTATTATTATTATTATTATTATTATTATTATTATTATTATTATTATTATTATTATTATTATTATTATTATTATTATTATTATTATTATTATTATTATTATTATTATTATTATTATTATTATTATTATTATTATTATTATTATTATTATTATTATTATTATTATTATTATTATTATTATTATTATTATTATTATTATTATTATTATTATTATTATTATTATTATTATTATTATTATTATTATTATTATTATTATTATTATTATTATTATTATTATTATTATTATTATTATTATTATTATTATTATTATTATTATTATTATTATTATTATTATTATTATTATTATTATTATTATTATTATTATTATTATTATTATTATTATTATTATTATTATTATTATTATTATTATTATTATTATTATTATTATTATTATTATTATTATTATTATTATTATTATTATTATTATTATTATTATTATTATTATTATTATTATTATTATTATTATTATTATTATTATTATTATTATTATTATTATTATTATTATTATTATTATTATTATTATTATTATTATTATTATTATTATTATTATTATTATTATTATTATTATTATTATTATTATTATTATTATTATTATTATTATTATTATTATTATTATTATTATTATTATTATTATTATTATTATTATTATTATTATTATTATTATTATTATTATTATTATTATTATTATTATTATTATTATTATTATTATTATTATTATTATTATTATTATTATTATTATTATTATTATTATTATTATTATTATTATTATTATTATTATTATTATTATTATTATTATTATTATTATTATTATTATTATTATTATTATTATTATTATTATTATTATTATTATTATTATTATTATTATTATTATTATTATTATTATTATTATTATTATTATTATTATTATTATTATTATTATTATTATTATTATTATTATTATTATTATTATTATTATTATTATTATTATTATTATTATTTATTATTATTATTATTATTATTATTATTATTATTATTATTATTATTATTATTATTATTATTATTATTATTATTATTATTATTATTATTATTATTATTATTATTATTATTATTATTATTATTATTATTATTATTATTATTATTATTATTATTATTATTATTATTATTATTATTATTATTATTATTATTATTATTATTATTATTATATTATTATTATTATTATTATTATTATTATTATTATTATTATTATTATTATTATTATTATTATTATTATTATTATTATTATTATTATTATTATTATTATTATTATTATTATTATTATTATTATTATTATTATTATTATTATTATTATTATTATTATTATTATTATTATTATTATTATTATTATTATTATTATTATTATTATTATTATTATTATTATTATTATTATTATTATTATTATTATTATTATTATTATTATTATTATTATTATTATTATTATTATTATTATTATTATTATTATTATTATTATTATTATTATTATTATTATTATTATTATTATTATTATTATTATTATTATTATTATTATTATTATTATTATTATTATTATTATTATTATTATTATTATTATTATTATTATTATTATTATTATTATTATTATTATTATTATTATTATTATTATTATTATTATTATTATTATTATTATTATTATTATTATTATTATTATTATTATTATTATTATTATTATTATTATTATTATTATTATTATTATTATTATTATTATTATTATTATTATTATTATTATTATTATTATTATTATTATTATTATTATTATTATTATTATATTATTATTATTATTATTATTATTATTATTATTATTATTATTATTATTATTATTATTATTATTATTATTATTATTATTATTATTATTATTATTATTATTATTATTATTATTATTATTATTATTATTATTATTATTATTATTATTATTATTATTATTATTATTATTATTATTATTATTATTATTATTATTATTATTATTATTATT
>OV839568.1:79549010-79567590 GCA_929447395.1 Epistrophe grossulariae | reverse complement strand
AAAGGTCACCCAGACTCCCCATCTGCATATAGGCCTCTATGCATGCTGGACACTACAGGAAAGTTGCTAGAGAAATTACTGCAACCGCGCCTCCTAGCAGCGATAAAAAGAAGAGGAGACTTGTCTGAAAGGCAATATGGCTTCCGAAAAGGACGCTCTACAATAGGAGCAATAGAAGAAGTAACTAGAGCCGTTGAGACCGCGCAGCGAGGAAACCATTTCAGCAGGAAAATAGTGCTACTGGCAACACTAGACGTCCGTAACGCCTTCAATTCTGTTAGGTGGACAGATATGCTGGCCGCACTGGAAAGAAGGTTCAAATCCCGGAGTATCTTTTACAGATGATGAAAGACTATCTGAGAGATCGCGAACTTATCTACCAAACAACAGAAGGATCGAGAAGAAAAGATATCACAGCAGGAGCAGCCCAGGGATCCATCTCGGACCAGACCTCTGGAATATCTCTTATGATGATATCCTCTGCATGGAGATGCCTGAGGATTCTTTCCTAGTTGGATACGCAGATGATGTGGCCGTTGTGATAACAGCAAGAGATACGGAAAGTGCGCAGAGAAAACTTAACCAGGTCATGCGAAGAACAAATTCCTGGATGGAGGAACACGGGTTGTCTCTGGCTACTGAGAAAACAGAAGTAGTGCTACTTACAAAGAAACGAATCCCAACAATAATCGACTTTCGCATCGACACGGAGATTATAACGAGCAAGAACGCAGTGAAATATTTGGGAGTGAGCATCGACACAAAGCTGACTTTCTGGGAACAAATACGGTCAGCTGCAGAACGCGCATCGAAAGTGACAGCATCCCTGAGCAGATTGATGGCAAACGTAGGAGGACCATCCGCAAGTAAAAGAAAACTGTTAATGACAACAACAAACGCTATTCTACTGTACGGAAGCGAGATCTGGGCTGACGCACTGAAACTAGAAAAATACCGGAAGCAAATGTCATCGGTGCAGAGGTGCGGCGCTCTACGGATAGCCAGCGCGTATCGCACGGTGTCTGAGCCAGCTGTCCTGGTAGTCGCAGGTGTGGCACCAATAGATCTCCTTGCAGCACAACGAAAGTACGCACACGAAAGAAAAGCGGAAATTGGAGTGGAAGCGGCGATGGCGGAAGCAAAAGCGCTCACACAACGAAAGTGGCAGGAACGGTGGGAATCCGAAAGCAGAGGGCGCTGGACTGCGAGACTCATTGGAGACGTAGGCGAATGGAGTAACCGGAAACACGGTGAAGTGAACTATTTCGTCACCCAGTTCCTCACCGGACACGGGTACTTCAACGCCTACCTGCATAAGATGGGAAAAACAAGAAGCCCCTCTTGCCAATACGGAGATTCGACCTTAGATGACGTCAACCACACTGTCTTCGAGTGCAGGAGATGGGAACCCCTACGCCAGAATTTAAACAGTAATATCGGGGAAATCAGACAAGATAACATCATCCAGAAGATGCTGGAAAATGAAGAACAATGGATGCGTATAGCCTCGCATCTGACCGAGATCCTGAGCACAAAAAAACGAGAGGAGCCAGTTCAAGAAAACGAACCCGCCTAGAAAAGGCCCCCCCCCCCCTCGAAGTAATGCGCGAGTAGTCCCGAGGGGGGAGATCAGCGAGACACTTTTGGAGTTTTAGCCGGTATGCCAAGGTTTAAATCCCTCTGGAGAGTCCGGCACACGGGGAGGTATGGATACCCCCTATGGTGCGTAAAGCATTTCTCCAAAAGTAAAAAAAAAAAAAAAAAAAAAAAAAAAAAAAAAAAAAAAAAATTATTATTATTATTATTATTATTATTATTATTATTATTATTATTATTATTATTATTATTATTATTATTATTATTATTATTATTATTATTATTATTATTATTATTATTATTATTATTATTATTATTATTATTATTATTATTATTATTATTATTATATTATTATTATTATTATTATTATTATTATTATTATTATTATTATTATTATTATTATTATTATTATTATTATTATTATTGTTATTATTATTATTATTATTATTCCTCGGGGGTTTTGTTGTTTTTCCCCTAGAGGGCGTGTCCTCAGGTGGCGGATAGAGGAATGCTCGGCAGAAATGCAGGGTAGGTGGGAAATAAAATACCACCCGCGGACCAAAAAAAACAACTAGGTGAAGGAACACTAAATTTAAAACCAAATATGGATAGAAAAGAAAAGGAGAGTATTTTTACGGTGCAGGGAGTCGGATCCCCAGTACCGGCGTCTGTCAGGGGTGAGCACGCGGGCCCCGAGACGTCGTCATCAAGCGACCGCAAAACAAAGTCAAAAATGGAAACCGCGGGAGTGGCAAACTTGGCTCCCGTGGCACAAAAAGCTACAAGTGAACCCAGTAAGGATCCCTTCAGGAGAGGCGCATGCGTGCAACGGACACCACCATCTGCAGCAAAAACCCCTGCAAGGTCGATCGAACCACTGGTATTGGAAATTTCAGCAGGAAAGCCTCCAGCAGCCCGGGATATCTTCGAGGGAGAAACTCCAAAAACAGGAAGCAGTAACGCAGCAGAAGACCTTATTGATCTCAACGCTGTACTAGAGCAACCTCCATTGGCCCCAAACGAACTTGGTTACGAAGATATATTGCAGGAGATAGAAAAGTGTAGAAACGTGCTGAAGACGATGAAACTTGCTTGCGGAAAACAAAAAAATATAAGCAAGGACATCAAAACGGGCATTGATAAATTGGAAGAGTCGTTAGACAAAATGAAATGGCTCCATAAGAATAACAAATCTACCTGTCTGTCGGAAACTGCGAATGAACGCCCAAAAGGTGCTTCCAAAGACGTGGGATCTCAAACGAATCAGGATGTAGATAGACAAATACCAATATCGATGCCAACAAAGAGACCACCTTCCAGCCCACTTGAAAAGAGGCAAGGCAAGAGAACCAGGAAGTCTCCGATCGGCGATAAACATCACACGGCCCCGGAAGGCGAAGACCAAGAACAACAATCATCTGCCTCTGAGACCCAAGAGAAAACAATCAAATCGCCAACAATTAACGCAAATCGGAACTACGCACAAATCGTTAAAAACACTGAAGCAGTACGGCATAAAAACCCAACAACAAAGGACACGACGCAATTCGAGAAGCCCGGAAAGCGAAAAAAAGAAAATACAAAACGGAAACGGAAACGGAAACGGCGATCAAAAACTGAAGCTATACTCATTAAACCAAATGAGGGTGGGAGCTTCACCGACATACTCCGAGAAATAAGACAGAAGGTCAACCCCGAAGACACCGAGACAACAGTCAAAACCGTCAGGAAAACAAGAGCGGGAGACGTGTTATTGGAACTGGGACCAAAAGCCAAAAATCGATCAACTCTCGAGAAAACCATCCAAGGTATCCTAGGAGATAGGGCCAAGGTCCGAAATCTCGAACCAAAAGCTACTTTGGAAATAAGAGATCTTGATGAGCTCACTACAGAAGAAGAAGTGCAGGAAGCCATTAAAAAGAAAATGGGTGACCAACCGGCTGATTTCAAAATCTTTGTCACCGGAAAAAATAGAAGTGCCCTGAAGATGGCAATAGTACACATAAGTGAGCGGACTGCTAGCGAAATCCTAAAAAATCCGGTGATCAGAGTAGGATGGAGTCAATGTAGGATCAGAAGGAGAATAGAGGTTCCAAAATGCTTCAGATGTCTTGGTTATGGTCACCTGCAAGCAAACTGCAATGGACCAGACAGGAGAAAGCAGGGAATGTGCTTCAACTGTGGCAATGCCGACCATAAAAGGAAGGAGTGCACAGAACAACCAAAGTGCTATTTATGCGCGAGCCTGGAAAACCAACCATGCACAACGGATCACATACCGGGGTCAGGAAAGTGCCAGGTGTTCAAGGATGCACTGGAAAAGATGAAAACGGCCTCCTCAAAATGACCAAAATACTCCAAGCGAACGTAAAAAGGAGTCGAACGGCAGACAACCTCCTACTCAAGCTTATAGATGAGCTACAAGCAGACATAGTCATATTAAGCGAGCAGTACGTCAATAAAAACGAGCACACCTGGATCTCTGACTCATTAGAAACCGCTGCCTTATGGATCCTGAACAGAAATATTGCCGTTAAAAGCAAAGGATCGGAAAGAGGCTTCGCATGGATGAAAAATGAAAAATTCACGGTAATCAGCACATACCTAAGTCCAAATGACCTCATAGACGAGTTCCGGCAAAAACTAGAGGACTTAGAAGACTTCATATGTGAGACGGAAGGAGAAATCATTGTTGCCGGGGATTTTAACGCTAGAGGCCAGGAGTGGGGTATGCCAACCACAGACTCCCGAGGAAGGCAAATCCTTGAAATGGCAGCGAGGCGCGGTCTTAACGTTGTAAATGTAGGAAACACCCCCACGTTTAGAAGAGCTGGGAACATAGGCACTATACCTGATATAACTTTCGCTACAGAAGGCATAATGTCCAAAATCAAGAATTGGAGAGTCATTGAAGACTATACAGCAAGTGATCACCAATACATTACCTTTTGTATTGAAGACAATCACCGGATCGCTAATCGAAACAACCCCCAAACGATAAGATGGAATGCTAACAGACTTCAAGCTGAATTACTCAACAGGACGATCGAAGAAGGGAAGATTCCTATTCTCCAAATGGAAGGGACCGCTGAAGAAAAAGTTGAAACCACAATGCAGCTTATCCGACAGGGATGCGATGCTTCAATGCCACGAAGGAGCTTCGCCAATGAAAAAAGAAAGCCTGTCTACTGGTGGTCGGATGAAATTGCTGAACTCCGCAGAAGTTGTTTGCATCTGAGGCGGAAAGTCACCAGAGGAAGAAGAAGACGAGACGAACTTCTTGAGAACGAACTTGAAGAATTCAGAACAAAACGTCACGAGCTCAGAAGAGCCATAAAACTGAGCAAAAAACGGAAATGGGAAGAACTTCGACAAGATATCAACAACGATCCTTGGGGACTTGGTTATAAGATTGCTATGAAAAAGCTTGGAGCACAGAAGAACACAGCAGACTTAGAGCCAGAAAAGATGAGGCACATTGTGGATACACTATTCCCGACTCACCTGTCTAGACCACCTGATTATGATGTTTTCGGACCAAGACAAGAAATACAAGCCTTTAGTGAAGAGGAGCTGAAGATCGCCACGAAAGCCCTACAAAATAAAAAGGCTCCTGGAGTTGATGGGATACCAGTAGAAGCCCTCAAACAAATCGCCCAATCCTGCCCAGAACTACTCCTCAACATGTACAACAGTTGCCTAACTGAGGGGACCTTCCCCAAACGCTGGAAAAAGCAACGACTTGTACTGATTAGTAAAAACAAAGGTCACCCAGACTCCCCATCTGCATATAGGCCTCTATGCATGCTGGACACTACAGGAAAGTTGCTAGAGAAATTACTGCAACCGCGCCTCCTAGCAGCGATAAAAAGAAGAGGAGACTTGTCTGAAAGGCAATATGGCTTCCGAAAAGGACGCTCTACAATAGGAGCAATAGAAGAAGTAACTAGAGCCGTTGAGACCGCGCAGCGAGGAAACCATTTCAGCAGGAAAATAGTGCTACTGGCAACACTAGACGTCCGTAACGCCTTCAATTCTGTTAGGTGGACAGATATGCTGGCCGCACTGGAAAGAAGGTTTCAAATCCCGGAGTATCTTTTACAGATGATGAAAGACTATCTGAGAGATCGCGAACTTATCTACCAAACAACAGAAGGATCGAGAAGAAAAGATATCACAGCAGGAGCAGCCCAGGGATCCATCCTCGGACCAGACCTCTGGAATATCTCTTATGATGATATCCTCTGCATGGAGATGCCTGAGGATTCTTTCCTAGTTGGATACGCAGATGATGTGGCCGTTGTGATAACAGCAAGAGATACGGAAAGTGCGCAGAGAAAACTTAACCAGGTCATGCGAAGAACAAATTCCTGGATGGAGGAACACGGGTTGTCTCTGGCTACTGAGAAAACAGAAGTAGTGCTACTTACAAAGAAACGAATCCCAACAATAATCGACTTTCGCATCGACACGGAGATTATAACGAGCAAGAACGCAGTGAAATATTTGGGAGTGAGCATCGACACAAAGCTGACTTTCTGGGAACAAATACGGTCAGCTGCAGAACGCGCATCGAAAGTGACAGCATCCCTGAGCAGATTGATGGCAAACGTAGGAGGACCATCCGCAAGTAAAAGAAAACTGTTAATGACAACAACAAACGCTATTCTACTGTACGGAAGCGAGATCTGGGCTGACGCACTGAAACTAGAAAAATACCGGAAGCAAATGTCATCGGTGCAGAGGTGCGGCGCTCTACGGATAGCCAGCGCGTATCGCACGGTGTCTGAGCCAGCTGTCCTGGTAGTCGCAGGTGTGGCACCAATAGATCTCCTTGCAGCACAACGAAAGTACGCACACGAAAGAAAAGCGGAAATTGGAGTGGAAGCGGCGATGGCGGAAGCAAAAGCGCTCACACAACGAAAGTGGCAGGAACGGTGGGAATCCGAAAGCAGAGGGCGCTGGACTGCGAGACTCATTGGAGACGTAGGCGAATGGAGTAACCGGAAACACGGTGAAGTGAACTATTTCGTCACCCAGTTCCTCACCGGACACGGGTACTTCAACGCCTACCTGCATAAGATGGGAAAAACAAGAAGCCCCTCTTGCCAATACGGAGATTCGACCTTAGATGACGTCAACCACACTGTCTTCGAGTGCAGGAGATGGGAACCCCTACGCCAGAATTTAAACAGTAATATCGGGGAAATCAGACAAGATAACATCATCCAGAAGATGCTGGAAAATGAAGAACAATGGATGCGTATAGCCTCGCATCTGACCGAGATCCTGAGCACAAAAAAACGAGAGGAGCCAGTTCACGAAAACGAACCCGCCTAGAAAAGGCCCCCCCCCCTCGAAGTAATGCGCGAGTAGTCCCGAGGGGGGAGATCAGCGAGACACTTTTGGAGTTTTAGCCGGTATGCCAAGGTTTAAATCCCTCTGGAGAGTCCGGCACACGGGGAGGTATGGATACCCCCTATGGTGCGTAAAGCATTTCTCCAAAAGTAAAAAAAAAAAAAAAAAAAAAAAAAAAAAAAAAAAAAAAAATAATTATTATTATTATTATTATTATTATTATTATTATTATTATTATTATTATTATTATTATTATTATTATTATTATTATTATTATTATTATTATTATTATTATTATTATTATTATTATTATTATTATTATTATTATTATTATTATTATTATTATTATTATTATTATTATTATTATTATTATTATTATTATTATTATTATTATTATTATTATTATTATTATTATTATTATTATTATTATTATTATTATTATTATTATTATTATTATTATTATTATTATTATTATTATTATTATTATTATTATTATTATTATTATTATTATTATTATTATTATTATTATTATTATTATTATTATTATTATTATTATTATTATTATTATTATTATTATTATTATTATTATTATTATTATTATTATTATTATTATTATTATTATTATTATTATTATTATTATTATTATTATTATTATTATTATTATTATTATTATTATTATTATTATTATTATTATTATTATTATTATTATTATTATTATTATTATTATTATTATTATTATTATTATTATTATTATTATTATTATTATTATTATTATTATTATTATTATTATTATTATTATTATTATTATTATTATTATTATTATTATTATTATTATTATTATTATTATTATTATTATTATTATTATTATTATTATTATTATTATTATTATTATTATTATTATTATTATTATTATTATTATTATTATTATTATTATTATTATTATTATTATTATTATTATTATTATTATTATTATTATTATTATTATTATTATTATTATTATTATTATTATTATTATTATTATTATTATTATTATTATTATTATTATTATTATTATTATTATTATTATTATTATTATTATTATTATTATTATTATTATTATTATTATTATTATTATTATTATTATTATTATTATTATTATTATTATTATTATTATTATTATTATTATTATTATTATTATTATTATTATTATTATTATTATTATTATTATTATTATTATTATTATTATTATTATTATTATTATTATTATTATTATTATTATTATTATTATTATTATTATTATTATTATTATTATT
The DNA here is from genome assembly GCA_929447395.1 of Epistrophe grossulariae. Lineage (NCBI taxonomy): Eukaryota > Metazoa > Arthropoda > Insecta > Diptera > Syrphidae > Epistrophe > Epistrophe grossulariae. The sequence continues at coordinate 79,559,344 of OV839568.1, read as the reverse complement.
ATTATTATTATTATTATTATTATTATTATTATTATTATTATTATTATTATTATTATTATTATTATTATTATTATTATTATTATTATTATTATTATTATTATTATTATTATTATTATTATTATTATTATTATTATTATTATTATTATTATTATTATTATTATTATTATTATTATTATTATTATTATTATTATTATTATTATTATTATTATTATTATTATTATTATTATTATTATTATTATTATTATTATTATTATTATTATTATTATTATTATTATTATTATTATTATTATTATTATTATTATTATTATTATTATTATTATTATTATTATTATTATTATTATTATTATTATTATTATTATTATTATTATTATTATTATTATTATTATTATTATTATTATTATTATTATTATTATTATTATTATTATTATTATTATTATTATTATTATTATTATTATTATTATTATTATTATTATTATTATTATTATTATTATTATTATTATTATTATTATTATTATTATTATTATTATTATTATTATTATTATTATTATTATTATTATTATTATTATTATTATTATTATTATTATTATTATTATTATTATTATTATTATTATTATTATTATTATTATTATTATTATTATTATTATTATTATTATTATTATTATTATTATTATTATTATTATTATTATTATTATTATTATTATTATTATTATTATTATTATTATTATTATTATTATTATTATTATTATTATTATTATTATTATTATTATTATTATTATTATTATTATTATTATTATTATTATTATTATTATTATTATTATTATTATTATTATTATTATTATTATTATTATTATTATTATTATTATTATTATTATTATTATTATTATTATTATTATTATTATTATTATTATTATTATTATTATTATTATTATTATTATTATTATTATTATTATTATTATTATTATTATTATTATTATTATTATTATTATTATTATTATTATTATTATTATTATTATTATTATTATTATTATTATTATTATTATTATTATTATTATTATTATTATTATTATTATTATTATTATTATTATTATTATTATTATTATTATTATTATTATTATTATTATTATTATTATTATTATTATTATTATTATTATTATTATTATTATTATTATTATTATTATTATTATTATTATTATTATTATTATTATTATTATTATTATTATTATTATTATTATTATTATTATTATTATTATTATTATTATTATTATTATTATTATTATTATTATTATTATTATTATTATTATTATTATTATTATTATTATTATTATTATTATTATTATTATTATTATTATTATTATTATTATTATTATTATTATTATTATTATTATTATTATTATTATTATTATTATTATTATTATTATTATTATTATTATTATTATTATTATTATTATTATTATTATTATTATTATTATTATTATTATTATTATTATTATTATTATTATTATTATTATTATTATTATTATTATTATTATTATTATTATTATTATTATTATTATTATTATTATTATTATTATTATTATTATTATTATTATTATTATTATTATTATTATTATTATTATTATTATTATTATTATTATTATTATTATTATTATTATTATTATTATTATTATTATTATTATTATTATTATTATTATTATTATTATTATTATTATTATTATTATTATTATTATTATTATTATTATTATTATTATTATTATTATTATTATTATTATTATTATTATTATTATTATTATTATTATTATTATTATTATTATTATTATTATTATTATTATTATTATTATTATTATTATTATTATTATTATTATTATTATTATTATTATTATTATTATTATTATTATTATTATTATTATTATTATTATTATTATTATTATTATTATTATTATTATTATTATTATTATTATTATTATTATTATTATTATTATTATTATTATTATTATTATTATTATTATTATTATTATTATTATTATTATTATTATTATTATTATTATTATTATTATTATTATTATTATTATTATTATTATTATTATTATTATTATTATTATTATTATTATTATTATTATTATTATTATTATTATTATTATTATTATTATTATTATTATTATTATTATTATTATTATTATTATTATTATTATTATTATTATTATTATTATTATTATTATTATTATTATTATTATTATTATTATTATTATTATTATTATTATTATTATTATTATTATTATTATTATTATTATTATTATTATTATTATTATTATTATTATTATTATTATTATTATTATTATTATTATTATTATTATTATTATTATTATTATTATTATTATTATTATTATTATTATTATTATTATTATTATTATTATTATTATTATTATTATTATTATTATTATTATTATTATTATTATTATTATTATTATTATTATTATTATTATATTATTATTATTATTATTATTATTATTATTATTATTATTATTATTATTATTATTATTATTATTATTATTATTATTATTATTATTATTATTATTATTATTATTATTATTATTATTATTATTATTATTATTATTATTATTATTATTATTATTATTATTATTATTATTATTATTATTATTATTATTATTATTATTATTATTATTATTATTATTATTATTATTATTATTATTATTATTATTATTATTATTATTATTATTATTATTATTATTATTATTATTATTATTATTATTATTATTATTATTATTATTATTATTATTATTATTATTATTATTATTATTATTATTATTATTATTATTATTATTATTATTATTATTATTATTATTATTATTATTATTATTATTATTATTATTATTATTATTATTATTATTATTATTATTATTATTATTATTATTATTATTATTATTATTATTATTATTATTATTATTATTATTATTATTATTATTATTATTATTATTATTATTATTATTATTATTATTATTATTATTATTATTATTATTATTATTATTATTATTATTATTATTATTATTATTATTATTATTATTATTATTATTATTATTATTATTATTATTATTATTATTATTATTATTATTATTATTATTATTATTATTATTATTATTATTATTATTATTATTATTATTATTATTATTATTATTATTATTATTATTATTATTATTATTATTATTATTATTATTATTATTATTATTATTATTATTATTATTATTATTATTATTATTATTATTATTATTATTATTATTATTATTATTATTATTATTATTATTATTATTATTATTATTATTATTATTATTATTATTATTATTATTATTATTATTATTATTATTATTATTATTATTATTATTATTATTATTATTATTATTATTATTATTATTATTATTATTATTATTATTATTATTATTATTATTATTATTATTATTATTATTATTATTATATTATTATTATTATTATTATTATTATTATTATTATTATTATTATTATTATTATTATTATTATTATTATTATTATTATTATTATTATTATTATTATTATTATTATTATTATTATTATTATTATTATTATTATTATTATTATTATTATTATTATTATTATTATTATTATTATTATTATTATTATTATTATTATTATTATTATTATTATTATTATTATTATTATTATTATTATTATTATTATTATTATTATTATTATTATTATTATTATTATTATTATTATTATTATTATTATTATTATTATTATTATTATTATTATTATTATTATTATTATTATTATTATTATTATTATTATTATTATTATTATTATTATTATTATTATTATTATTATTATTATTATTATTATTATTATTATTATTATTATTATTATTATTATTATTATTATTATTATTATTATTATTATTATTATTATTATTATTATTATTATTATTATTATTATTATTATTATTATTATTATTATTATTATTATTATTATTATTATTATTATTATTATTATTATTATTATTATTATTATTATTATTATTATTATTATTATTATTATTATTATTATTATTATTATTATTATTATTATTATTATTATTATTATTATTATTATTATTATTATTATTATTATTATTATTATTATTATTATTATTATTATTATTATTATTATTATTATTATTATTATTATTATTATTATTATTATTATTATTATTATTATTATTATTATTATTATTATTATTATTATTATTATTATTATTATTATTATTATTATTATTATTATTATTATTATTATTATTATTATTATTATTATTATTATTATTATTATTATTATTATTATTATTATTATTATTATTATTATTATTATTATTATTATTATTATTATTATTATTATTATTATTATTATTATTATTATTATTATTATTATTATTATTATTATTATTATTATTATTATTATTATTATTATTATTATTATTATTATTATTATTATTATTATTATTATTATTATTATTATTATTATTATTATTATTATTATTATTATTATTATTATTATTATTATTATTATTATTATTATTATTATTATTATTATTATTATTATTATTATTATTATTATTATTATTATTATTATTATTATTATTATTATTATTATTATTATTATTATTATTATTATTATTATTATTATTATTATTATTATTATTATTATTATTATTATTATTATTATTATTATTATTATTATTATTATTATTATTATTATTATTATTATTATTATTATTATTATTATTATTATTATTATTATTATTATTATTATTATTATTATTATTATTATTATTATTATTATTATTATTATTATTATTATTATTATTATTATTATTATTATTATTATTATTATTATTATTATTATTATTATTATTATTATTATTATTATTATTATTATTATTATTATTATTATTATTATTATTATTATTATTATTATTATTATTATTATTATTATTATTATTATTATTATTATTATTATTATTATTATTATTATTATTATTATTATTATTATTATTATTATTATTATTATTATTATTATTATTATTATTATTATTATTATTATTATTATTATTATTATTATTATTATTATTATTATTATTATTATTATTATTATTATTATTATTATTATTATTATTATTATTATTATTATTATTATTATTATTATTATTATTATTATTATTATTATTATTATTATTATTATTATTATTATTATTATTATTATTATTATTATTATTATTATTATTATTATTATTATTATTATTATTATTATTATTATTATTATTATTATTATTATTATTATTATTATTATTATTATTATTATTATTATTATTATTATTATTATTATTATTATTATTATTATTATTATTATTATTATTATTATTATTATTATTATTATTATTATTATTATTATTATTATTATTATTATTATTATTATTATTATTATTATTATTATTATTATTATTATTATTATTATTATTATTATTATTATTATTATTATTATTATTATTATTATTATTATTATTATTATTATTATTATTATTATTATTATTATTATTATTATTATTATTATTATTATTATTATTATTATTATTATTATTATTATTATTATTATTATTATTATTATTATTATTATTATTATTATTATTATTATTATTATTATTATTATTATTATTATTATTATTATTATTATTATTATTATTATTATTATTATTATTATTATTATTATTATTATTATTATTATTATTATTATTATTATTATTATTATTATTATTATTATTATTATTATTATTATTATTATTATTATTATTATTATTATTATTATTATTATTATTATTATTATTATTATTATTATTATTATTGTTATTATTGTTATTATTATTATTATTATTATTATTATTATTATTATTATTATTATTATTATTATTATTATTATTATTATTATTATTATTATTATTATTATTATTATTATTATTATTATTATTATTATTATTATTATTATTATTATTATTATTATTATTATTATTATTATTATTATTATTATTATTATTATTATTATTATTATTATTATTATTATTATTATTATTATTATTATTATTATTATTATTATTATTATTATTATTATTATTATTATTATTATTATTATTATTATTATTATTATTATTATTATTATTATTATTATTATTATTATTATTATTATTATTATTATTATTATTATTATTATTATTATTATTATTATTATTATTATTATTATTATTATTATTATTATTATTATTATTATTATTATTATTATTATTATTATTATTATTATTACTATTATTATTATTATTATTATTATTATTATTATTATTATTATTATTATTATTATTATTATTATTATTATTATTATTATTATTATTATTATTATTATCGACTTCTTGCACTTTCTCAGCTGCATGAGCTGGAAAAATTTCACCGATCGTTTCTATTCGGCTCGGACGTTGATGAGGAGAGAGTTCACTCTATCTCACCAAACCCTTATTACATATCCATTTATAAATCTATTTTTTTTTTTTTTTTTTTTTTTTTTTTTTTATATTAGTTTAGGAATTTTCTAACTATATGGCACGTCTGCAGCACTACTGCCTTCTGTCCTGTTTTTACAATGTTTGCATTAACTCCTATCAGTTCCAGGTTTTTCTTCATATTTTTCGACATAAGTCCTTCTGCGGATATGACAATAGGGTGGATGTTAACTTTTTCCAGCTGCCATACTGATTTTATTTCGATAGCTAGGTTTTCATATTTTGTTGTTTTTTCTGCTTCAGTTCTTGGGATGTTATTAGTTAATGGGACTGCGATGTCTATGATCATTCCTGTTTTAAGTCTTGTATCTATAAGAACAATATCTGGGCGATTATAGTCAACTGTCCGATCTGTTAGTATTGGTCGATCCCAGTACAAAATATGGTTTCTCGACTCTAGCACTTCCGATGGTTGGTATTTGTAGAAAGGTACCAAGTTCTCTATCAGCCCATACTTTTTTGCTAACTCCTGGTGAATAATTTTAGCTAGTTGATTGTGTCTGCCTAAGTATGCCGAATTTGACAGCACAGAGCACCCTGCTATTATATGTTCGATAGTTTCACCTGGTTTACCACACTTCCTACACCTGTCGATCACATCCGCACCTAGGCAGTGTTTTTCATAATTCCTAGTTTTTATAACTTTGTCTTGAATGGCGATTATAAATCCTTCGGTCTCTGGAAATAGGTATCCATTTCTAAGCCATTCTAAGGAACTGGTTTTGTCGATGTGTTCCTCACGTAGGGCTTTCGGGAATTTTCCATGGAGGCTCCTATTCAGGTATCTTTCTTCGTCTAATAAAACTATTTCCACTGGATCTTCTTCAATCGTGTTTTTCAGGTTCAGGGGCGTGTAGTTGTCATCTAGAACACGTGCTTTTGAAATTATTTCTTCAGGTGAGCGAAGAATTTTATTTTTCATTTTTGTTTCTAACATCCTGCACATTTTAAAGATATTAAGAAGCCCTCTACCACCTTCTTTTCTTGTAAGATACAAGCGATGTACTGATGAATTCGGATGGAGGCAACGGAATTTTGTTAGTAATCTCCTTGTTAATCTATCAAGTTCATTTAGGTCCGTATCTGACCATTTAAGGATACCAAATGAGTAACTAAGCGATGGTATTGCCCAGGAGTTAATACTTTCTATTAGGTTCTTTGCTGACAATTTGGTGTTTAGTACTTTGGTAAGTTTTTTTTTGTACTTTTCAGTGAACTCAGTCTTTAGCCTCGTGTGGTCGATTCGTGTGTTTTGCGTTATACCAAGGTATTTATAAAGATCTTCTTTTTCCATCTCGGCTACTCCTTGGTAAGGACCTTCGGCTGGAGCGGTATTACCTTTGATGACTTTTAGTAAAGCACATTTCTCGTATCCAAATTCCATGTTTATATCTTTGCTGAATATTCTGGTAATATCGATAAGGGACTGTAACTTATAGCGGCTCTCTGCATACAGTTTAAGATCATCCATAAACAGCAGATGAGAGATTCGGTGTTCTTCAGATGGGCTAAGTTTGTATCCAAGGTTTGAACATTTCAGCATAGTGGATAATGGATTGAGTGCAAGGCAAAACCATAGCGGCGATAAAGAATCGCCCTGGAATATTCCTCTCAGTACAGGGACAGTAGCAATCTCATTCTTTCCCAATCGCAGATTCACTTTCCAATTTTGCATAAGTGAGCTTAAAACATTCAAAATCCTCGGACATACTTTGTAAATACTTAATATTTGCAAAAGCCACTCATGAGGTATGGAATCGAAAGCCTTTTTATAATCCACATATCCCATATGTAAGTTTCTTTTCTTTGTTTGCGCCTGTTTAAGAATAATGGCATCTATGGTTAATTGGTGTTTACAACCAAGTGCATTTCTGATGCAGCCTTTTTGTTCTTCTTCTATGATGTTATTGTCAAAGCAGTGCTCGTAAATTTTGTTGCTGATGAGGGCAGTTAAAAGTTTGTACAAAACCGACAGGCAAGTTATTGGCCTGTAGTTCTCCGGTTTGTTGGGGTCTCCTTTTTTGAATATTAGAAACGTTGTTCCTTTCGCCAGATGTCCAGGTATTACGCTCGGGTTGGTAAGGGCGTCACTAAATATTTTAGCCAACGGTTCATGGCTCGCTGTAAGGTATTTTAGCCAGAAATTTTGTATTTTGTCTGGACCTGGGGCCTTCCAATTCATGGCCTTCCTTACAACTGTATCCACCTCTTCTTTGGTAAAGCCTTCAACTCTCATTTCCGGTGTTGCTTGTTGTCTGTTCTTTTCAACATCTATCCATTCCGCACTTTTATTGAATGATTTGGGGTAGGACCAGGTTGAACTCCAGAACTGTCGAAAAGCTTGTTCATCGTAGTCATCCTGTGTTCTTTCCAGAGGAATTTGGTTTTCATTGCATAATTCCAGGCTTCTGAAGAACTGTTTCCTATTTTTGTAGTAGTTGTTATTTTGGCTCTTTCTTTTATACATTTCGTTATATCTCCTTAATCTTGCACCTTTAACTTTGATCCTTTGTCTGAGGTTATCTTTCAGGTTCAGTAGCTGCTGTTCACTTCCAGGGCTCCGGAGATCAATGCGATACTTTTGTGCAATAACGGTCACTTTTCTCTTTATTTTTCTTGAAATGTTTTCTCTTTTCAGGTACTCAGATATTTGATCGTGCATCGCTCTTAGTTTTTCTATACTTTTTTCCAACCTTATTTTCCATATTGGTACTCTTTCTCTGGTACTTGACAAGTTTATATTTCGATTTGAGGTCTTTTGTCCGTTGAGTTCAAGTGCTGTCCTTGCTGCACAGTATATAGCAGTTTGGATGTCTTCAAGGGTTCTTTGCTCCATAAAAAATTCAGAGAGGATTCTATTCACATTTTCCAAAATTTTCTTTGCATTGCGAGGCTTATTAAGCTTTGGTATGTGTGGTCTTTCACCGGGTTCAATGTCTTTGTAGATTTCAAAAACGCTTAGGAATTTATCTCTCGTCTCTCTTGATGGAGCTTCTTGGGGTATTTGCTGGTTTTCTACCCATCCTAGGTTTTCCATAGGTTGATGATCGATCACTCTTTCGTGTTCTTCTATTTCATTTTGTGCGACTTCTATCTGAGCCTCAATAGATGGTAGAGAGTTAGTTGCTGTGTTCTCTGAATCCAATTCTATTTGTATATCCCGTCTTATATTTTCCAATTCAATATCCGATACATATCCTTTTCTAATTATGACTCTTCTTCGGTCAACAATGTTTTGTTCGGTTATTGTCAGCTCAGGAAATCTTCTCGAAAATTCTTGGTGTAGTTTTTGTCGAAAGCCAGGAAGCGGATTATTTTCGCAATTATTGACACGGTAATATATTTTCATGACTTCAATGTTCATTTCACGTGTCCATTTTATTCTTTGCGAGCGCATTTCCCTTCGAGCAGTCCCCATCATTGTTGAGGACGAACCAGAGGGTAATGTGGCTTGTGATGGTCCTGCCAAGTTAACCGCTTCATCCGCTGAATTTCTTCTTTGAGCTGTAGTTTGTTGAAGGGCAGGGGCCCGCCTCCTCAGCACCCTGCCACCGGCGTCTCGTAAGCTGTCATGACCATCACCGGCTCTGGCCATGCCCTGGCGATCCCCAGGCAGCGACAGTTGGCTAATTCTTGGTTCTGTTGTATTCTCCATTTTGGGTTTTATGCACTGTTTTATACCTGGTCGCACAGAGGTATGGTTTACTGTATCCTTCAG
>OV839568.1:79511891-79548810 GCA_929447395.1 Epistrophe grossulariae | reverse complement strand
AATAATAATAATAATAATAATAATAATAATAATAATAATAATAATAATAATAATAATAATAATAATAATAATAATAATAATAATAATAATAATAATAATAATAATAATAATAATAATAATAATAATAATAATAATAATAATAATAATAATAATAATAATAATAATAATAATAATAATAATAATAATAATAATAATAATAATAATAATAATAATAATAATAATAATAATAATAATAATAATAATAATAATAATAATAATAATAATAATAATAATAATAATAATAATAATAATAATAATAATAATAATAATAATAATAATAATAACAATAATAATAATAATAATAATAATAATAATAATAATAATAATAATAATAATAATAATAATAATAATAATAATAATAATAATAATAATAATAATAATAATAATAATAATAATAATAATAATAATAATAATAATAATAATAATAATAATAATAATAATAATAATAATAATAATAATAATAATAATAATAATAATAATAATAATAATAATAATAATAATAATAATAATAATAATAATAATAATAATAATAATAATAATAATAATAATAATAATAATAATAATAATAATAATAATAATAATAATAATAATAATAATAATAATAATAATAATAATAATAATAATAATAATAATAATAATAATAATAATAATAATAATAATAATAATAATAATAATAATAATAATAATAATAATAATAATAATAATAATAATAATAATAATAATAATAATAATAATAATAATAATAATAATAATAATAATAATAATAATAATAATAATAATAATAATAATAATAATAATAATAATAATAATAATAATAATAATAATAATAATAATAATAATAATAATAATAATTAATTATTAAAGAAGCTCGGCCAACAAGACTCAAATTAAATTGATAAAAAATTCAATAAAAACTCCTTATAGTCTTGTTTTTTTAATTTTTATTTATTTTAATGACGCGTTTCGGCTAGTTTGCCATCATCGGATCACAATCGACTTACATTTCAAACAAATGTACAAATGTACAAATGTAAATCGATTGTGATCCGATGATGGCAAACTAGCCGAAACGCGTCATTAAAATAAATAAAAATTAAAAAAACAAGACTATAAGGCGTTTTTATTGACTTTTTTATCAATATAATAATAATTGATTGTCATTAATATCAAAACAGGAAAACTACTAAGTATTTTAAGGGCGTTTTTCTTTTTTAGTTCAGAGCAGAGCCTGAACTGTCAAACAAAAGATCGTGTTTATTTTTTAGCTCAGAGCATCCAGAGCTCCAATTTTGTGTTTCTTTTTTCGTTTGGAGCATGTTCAGAGCACGTTCAGAGCGCGCTCTATGAGCTCAGAGCAGATTGATAGAGCAGACGGAGTTGAATAGCTGAACACAAAAAAAATGACAACTGTGAACAAATAAAAAAGTGACAGCTGGTGAAGCGTGTTTCTTTAAATAAATCTGAATTCTCAGAGCAAAGCACGCTCTGTTCAGAGATCGCTCAGAATATGTTCAGAGTGTTCAGACTCTGTTCAGAGCTCTACTCCGAACTAAAAAAGAAAAACGCCCTAAGTAGAGCTAGCCACCCTCGGACACCACCGCACTCCGATGCATGCACACGATTTACAGTGGCTGCTGCTACGACACAATACGTTTAACAAATATTTTGCGTATAAATTTCATCGAGGCAAACGTAACGAGAAAGAGGAATACACAAAAAAAGATTAAAAAAAAGTTTGATACTAAGAATATACTGGTGGGAGGGAGATAGCAATTCTAAAGACGGTGGAGTGTGTGCAACAAAAAACCATAACCTTGGCAAATTGAGTTCGCATCGGGAAAAAATTTGCTTTATGTAGGTAGCACGTTTGTGGTACGTTTTCATAATAATTTTTAAGGTGCCATCATGGTTGGTTTGGTTGGCTATACAAATTTTTTTTTAATTAAAAATTGAATGGAAACAAAAATTTAATTTAAAAAAATATTTTCATGCACGTGTGGTTCACCCTTGATTGAATATTATATAAATAAATACAGATGGTCGAATTTCGACCATAGGCGATACTAGTACCTATTATTCTTCGTCCATAATTTGGTCACCCGGTTTTAGATCAGTTAACAACTGGTTCCTTATTACTCCCGGAATTCACAATCTTCCACTTCTTCGGCAATTACCGAATACGCACTGGGATTCTGTTGCCGAAACTTGTTTATAAACTGCTGATTTTACTTTCGGCATGGATAGTACTTTATCAACAATCTCATGTTCTTCAGGTTCAGGCTCGGGTTCAGGAAGGATATCATGTCGATTTTGATCTTGTCTTCGCTACCTACCTATCATTCGGATGACCCCCGCATCAAAGAACGTATACATACTTGCCTAATGTCCACATTCTGAATAACTTTCATGTAATAAAAAAGCTTTTTATAAGCAACTATGTATTTACCTGATAAGCTGGAACCCATTGCAATAAAATATTTCTTTCAGGGCAATCCTGTGGAACATTGAGAGATCTAATCGAACTCAGCGAAGAGCCGCAACATAAACACACCGGAATGTATGTCCAAATTCTCGCGACGGGTTGCGGTCATTTGTCAAAGTTAGCCTTTGTAAAATCTAGCGGCATTCTAGACATATCAAACTTGATTGTGGTATCTGAAAATAATTTAAGTCAAGGCATGTACAATGTATCATATTAGTACATATGTATGTAGGTGGTGACTTTTTGACGCATAGGCATTTTATATCCTCCGTTGAATTTTTAATTTTCAAAAGAGGAAAGGACTTCTTGTAGTGAAATCCAATTGTTTAAAATATCGAGTGGAGAACTTGGGAGGTCTCTTATATTTGTACATGCGTAACTTGTAAAAATCGTATTGAACAATTTAAACATTGATTACAATAGTTAAAATCCATGTTTAGACCTTTTTAAAATGAATACCGATATCAAAAAGAAAAGCGGACTGCATACAAGGTGACCTCTGGATGTAATTTGCCATATATGTACAATAAATAATAAAAAATCGTTCTTGCATAGATCAAGTGCGTAGGAATTAATAGAATTGTGGACGATGAGGAACAAATTGGAAAATAATGCTCTTTTCTCTTCGTATGTTATTTCTACATACATAGTTCCATAATTCATCTTTACATATACTTAAATTTGACTAAAGAAAAAGGGTCCATCAACAATATTGTTGTTGCACTACCTATACAAATATATACGTGTTTCATTTAAATTACTGATTTGAAAAGGAAAACAGTTAAGTTGAAAAAAACACAAATAAAAATCTTTTGTCGATCTTTCATAGATTGGTCCTGATATCACGGTGGTTTTATTGCGGTACAAGTCCCACAAAACTTGGTACCGAATATTACCAAGTGTCTTTTGAAGATTTCCACCTGTAGAGAAAAAAAAATGTGAAAGAACGCTTTTCAGGCTTTAATTTGATATATCAAAATTCAAGATGCAGCCAAAAATAATTAGGAAAATCTCCTTCGAAAGCTTAGCTTTGATAAATCGAAGAACATGTACACAATATTATGGGGTTTCATAGTAGAGTTCCTGTTAAAATTTTTACTTGAGGAATAAGATTTTTTTTAAAGTTAATAATTGAAAGCCAAATTAACGTATCATAAAATATTTTTTATTAGTATAGGAATTATTTAATGGTAAAACATGTAAATCTATATATTAATACGTTAACAATTTTTTTGTAGGTACTCCCTTTTTAATATACATACTTAAACCGAACGCCCGACAATAAAAAATATACCATTTGAAAAGGTAATTTTAATTAGATGTGCCATCAGAAAAGATTACTTAAATCGGTCAGCTAAATGCGTGTAAAAATATACATATGCGAAATCATAGATTCCACATACAAAGCGTCTACAATAAAAAATCTTAAATGCTTATATCTTTGGATTCAATGGTCTGATTTTGAAAATTAAGCCAGAATGACAGTCGAGTACGAGCAAAAAAAAAATTTTCAAAACTGTTCAATATTTCATACTTGCCGATAGTTCTTAAGTAGAAAAAAACACAACATCGTTTTTCCAAACTTTGTTAACAGAACTCTTCTATGATTTGTCCACACGCTCTTTGATTTATCGAAGTTATGCTTTCTTAATTATTGTTGACTGTATCTTGAATTTTTATATATCAAATTAAAGCCTGAAAAACGTTCTTTCACATAACGCTAAAACAAGGTACAATGCCACTGGAGATATTTAAAAAAATTACTGATTTGTAAAAAATTACTTAGTTTCAAAGCCTTTAGAGTTAAATTGATTATTTCAAAAACAGAAAATTTTAGAATCATAATTTTAAGGGTATTTGAAAAATAGAAAACTCACCTGTTATTTGATAACAAACGGTTCCAATGATATAAGGCTTTATTTACTTATAAAGGGAAAAAATCAAGCAAAAGGTGCATCTGAACTATGAACTTCAAACTTGAATATCTCAAAATCCCCAGCTACGATTTTCCTAAAACTTCACAGGACATTAACTTATAGAACTCACCTTATTTTTGGTACCACTCTTGTTCCTGCACGCTCATGGCCCAAAAGTGTGTCATCTCCTTTGCTTAGTTTACATTTTTCGCTGGATGAAACGAATTCGTTGGGTCACGTCCCACGGCCGTAGCCAGGACCTAATAAGTGGGTGAGCCCCAAGTTTTCTTGGGTGAGCTGAAATTTTTTTTAATGAAAGTCAAAATATCTAGTCTAGAAAAATTTCTTTTTTATTAAAAACATATCAAATTCATGTTTTTTTTTAAATTACCAGTCAGAAGTAGGTATATAGGGGATCAAATATCTACTACTTAGAATTAAAAAAGTTGTATTCTTCGGGTTATTTCGGCAAATTTACGCAAAATATCATTTTTTTTCTATTCAATACAAACGTCTTTTGTTCAAATACTATAAAAGAAAGATTTTGCAATCGTTGATCAGTCATTAGGCGTTTTTTTAAGCCCCGAGCGTCTATTCTCGAAAGTCCGGAAAATGATGACTTATTCAAAGATATATCATCACCAAATGTCTTGACAGCTTCAAAGAGGGGATAAGTTATAGGAAAAGAGCTTTTAACAGGAAACAATAACTAAACTATATTTTTATTTTGCAAATCCAGAGCTATTTTTTCCGTTGAGCAGAAAATTTGTTAAAGTTGAAATTTCTTCGTGTGAGGGCAATACCAAATTTAATTTAATTGGTTTTAAGTCGTTGTAGTTTAAATTTTCACTCAAAAAGTCTGTAGTAAAATTGACAGCATTCAGTATGTTATTATTATGCTCAAACCGTTTGTCATTTATCTCTGAAATAACTGAGTCGATAATTTCAAAACAAACTAACTTTAATAATGCTACTTCATTGTCATTATCCCTTTTCTCAAGTGAAGACATGACATGAATTCGCATACAAGGAGAGAAAATTTTCAACAGCATTCTATCTTTATCTGCTGTATTCAAAAACTGATTCATCACTTTGCAAATCTTTAACACCTACTTTAACTGACTGAATAATTGGCATAGCACTGCGATATAGCCGATTGCACTTTGTTTCTATTAGCTGTTTCAATTATTCCCAATAATTTAAATAAAAATCAAAGGAAAAAAAAATAAATTGAACTGGGTTTTCAACTAAATGAGAGAAACCAATACCTGTGAATGGTTAAAGTGGAACGTGAAAACTGTGTAGGTATACCATAATTCCAATCTGCCCCAAAGTATTCAGCGCATTTGACTTTTCACTGAAAAAAAAAACTATAAGGAAGATGAAAACAAAACACACAAGAAGAATTTTAAAGGAAAATTCTCGACTTGTTGATGAAAGAAATTAATGTGCGGATAAAAACGGGCAAAATTTAACCAGTAGAATTTGATATGAAAAAATATTTTATCACACAAGTTTATATAATGCGGAAAATTTTAAAATGTTTCAATTTTTTTTTGGGTGAGCTCAAATATTTTTTGGGTGAGCTGAGCTCAGCCTAGCGTATGGCTGGCTACGGCCGTGTCACGTCCGTGACACTTTTCGTGAATGAAACTCGCTATTAGATATCTCTACTTTTCACTGCTGAATTTTTACATGTAGGTTTTTTTTGACAAAAAAAAAATCTCGAAAGATACTAGCTAGTGAAGCTCATTCTACAGCAATAGGAAGCGGCCCCTAACTGGAAAACCTCATTTTGTATGTTTTTTCCCTGGTATGCCCTCAGGAAACAATTATGTAAACTTGTTTAAATTTGGCAAGGCACTATTGGCACTATTTCGAATTTGAACTTTCTAACTTTATTGACACTGAATCCCCCTAAGCTTGTTATGAAAGGGTGTAGTGCTAGAACCTGGCTGGACGCTACCATGCCATCTGATAAAAATTAGTTGGTAACTTTTCTTATTAAATATAGAAATTTCTTTAAAAGATTTATTCACAGGTTGCAGCTCATGTGCAAGACAATTTAATGCAGTTGTTGTTATAAAAATCGTTCATCCGCATGTAGCATCAATTATAATTTTTTTTAATCGGTAAATTTAGTTTTGAAAATTAAACACATATTTATTAATTCATTGGCAATAAGACTAAGGTAAAAAATACACTAGTTTTATTAATTATTTTTATTGTATTTCATGTTTTTTTATTGAAAATTTATTTTATATAATACTTAGTTGCTAATCAAAAATACACTTTATGTTTTATAGGAAGAAGTATTGAAAATCAATGTGATCAGTTTCATAAATACATATTTGATAACAAGCACATTTAAATATATGTACATAAGTTTTGTTTTTAATTATTAACTACAGTTTACAATTTAGAAAGTTTTTTTTTTTTTAACAGTATAAATGAGCTAATGGGAGCGATTTTGTCAGTAGTAACAATGATGTGCGGGTTAAGGCGGAATTAAGATTAGGTTTATAATTGTATATATGTATTTGATTTTTGATTTCGTATAAATATAGAGATGTTTTTAGTTTTTTAATATTAAACTAAGCTATATTGTATTAGTTTTTAAACATTTTTCTGAAAAAAACATATTTAAAATAATATATTTTTATAATAAAATTTGACTTTTATAAAAAAGACGGTATTACCTTAATCCGAATTGGTTTTTGTTGTGAGTTCTTCTTTTTCGCAGTACTAATCGAATTTTTACCTGTTTCTATATACCTATTGATTAATAATTATATTATTATATTGTGACAACAAAATATGGTGGTGCAATTTTTTGTGTTTATTCGTGATTTGCACAAAAAATGTGTGTATGGCGTATGCGGTTGTAAGGGTAGGTAAATTATTGAGCCACGATATGAAATAACTTCAATTCACATGCATTTTATTTTTACTTGCGATATATAGGAACTACATATGTACATACATATATGTATGTATGGCAAGTTATGGATTCGTAAAAAAAATCGAACTCCGGATTTTGATCAAAGTTGACATTACGATGATAGCGAAGTCGAAAAAAGTGGGTCTCGCAATTATGTCCGTCTGTCTTTTTGTGTGTCTCTGCCTGTGTGTCTGTCCCTTCGACTGCAGCCTAATCGGGTCGGTCGATTTTCTTCAAAGTTGGTACCTAGCGTTTCTTGGGCATTATTCCCACCTGTTCTTTTCATTTTTTAAGACCAAAAACAACGGTACCTGCCATTCAAATTTGTTATCAAAAAATGAAAATCTTATTTTTCTCAAAAACGTGTCCACAACTTTCAAAAACTTCCGAAAAATGGTTAGAAATGGTACCTCCGATTGAACCATTTTTTTGATTTTCGATTTTCTCAAAAACGGTTGAGCTGATATTCACCATTTTTGAAAAAGTTTTGTATACCAAAATTTTCCAATTTTTTTTTTTGATTTTTAAAAAAAGTTTCAAAATTTTATTTTGAGAACTTAATAATTTTAAAACGACTCGGTCAATTTTTATTAAACTTGCCACCCAGCAGTTTTTTAACATTGTCTAGCAGATTTTTAATTAAAATTATCCTTATAACCAAAAATAACGGAACCTCCCATACAAATGTTTAAAAACCGGTATTGAAAGTCTCATATTTCTCAAAAACGGCTCCTACGATTTTGATTAAAATTTTTGTGCGATCTAATATTTATATGATCTACCATATTAATGAAAAAAAATATCTACGGTTTAAAAATGGTATCTCTCATAGAACCAATTATTTATTTTCGACTATTTTTTTGCACAAAAGCTTCCAATAAGTTCTAATAATATTACGTACCAAAATTTTCAAAAAAATAAATTATTAATTTTTAAAAAAAAAATTTAAAAATTATTTTTTGAAAATTCCATATTTCGAAAATGGATAGATGATAGTTTTTTTGGGCAGAGTACGATAACTCAGGCGCCTAAAATTGATAACGGTTTTTGGTAGATGGGTAAAAAAAAAGCATTTTAAACTATGAGAGGGGGGTCTATCTCACCCCGTTTAGGAGGTAGGGGCAATTTAAGAAAAAAATGACTTAAAATGAAACAAAATTTATTAAAAAACAACGGCAACACTTACAATAAATTACTATGATGATTTTGAAAGCCAGAAATTTGTTCTATAACCCCAAATTTAAATTAAAATATTGAAAAATTCGCATGCAAACTCAAAATTATTAATAATTAATACAAAAAAAATGAAGAAAATTTTAGACCAATTTTGTGAAAATTGTGAAATGAAGTGCTGAATTGGCTTTTTGAAGTTTTTATGTCTTCTAGTTCTTGAGAAAATTGATAGTTACTAAAACTACTTTTTTATAATATTTTTGTTTTTTTGCTTGCTTACATAAATACAGTGCTAGCATTACGGCGTATAAACAAAGAGGTCTATATCTAGGGTCAAAATCAAGGATTTTTTTTATAGGAGGGGGGGTCTGTCTCACCCCGTTAAGAAGGTAGGGGCAGTTTTAGAAAAAAATGACTTAGAATGAAAAAAAAAAAAAAAATTTTAAAAACAACGGCAGCACTTACAATTAAGTTCTATACCGGTCAGAAATCTGTTTTTCAATCCCAAATTTAAATTAAATTATTTATGTCAATAATTTTTGAAAAATTCACATGCAAGCTCAAAATTTTTATAAAAAATGAAAAAAAGTTTTAACCAATTTTTTTTAAATTGTGGAATGAAGTGCTGAATTGGCTTTTATGGTCAATAATGCTTATATCAGTTCTGAATCGAAAACAAAAAACCGGATGGTTTTGCGTCTTCTAGTTATTGAGAAAATTGAAAATTACTAAAACTACTTTTTATGAGATTTTTGTTTTTTGGTATTTACGGTGATTTCATTTTGAGGAATAAATTTGATGATAGGTTAATCTTTGTAAGTAAAGTAGGTACAGCAATTAATTTAGCGTTACAGTTGCATTATATAGGTATATAAGACACAAACGAAACATATTAAGCAATTATATAGATTAGCTGCAGTCGTACAGTAAGTACCTAGGTAATGTGAATTTTTATAATGAATTACGTTTTCATATATGAAAATGTTAAATGTGGAAATTTGAGCAACGTATACGTATATGTATATTTAGAAAACAGCTGTTGACATTGGATGTATAGGATAAATTCAAATTTTCTCTAAATCCAGATTGTTTAAATGCAAAAGAAACTTTGCATACACCCAACCTCGCACCTACCCCAAATCCTAAAGTGTGCCCAAGCATACCTCACTGTTTCTAAGCCATAATGCTGGGTGCTAGCGCTTATGTATTTATGTAAGCAAGCAAAAAAACAAAAATCTCATAAAAAAGAAGTTTTAGCAATTTTCAATTTTCTCAAGAACTAGAAGACATAAAACCATTCGGTTTTTTGTGTTTGATTTAGATTTGATATTAAGGGTAGGTGTCCCAGACCAGCCAACTCAAAACTCATGTAAATGACTTTGAATGTGTTAGTAAGCTCTCTCTTCATCAAATTCTGTATTTGAAATTTAATTTTACTCTTGGGCTCTTTTTTTATCGCAGACGAAGCCGCAGGTAGAATCAAGCGCAGAAAAGACAAAGTAAAATATGTACCTATACAGAAACAAAAGCAAAAAATTCTGACGTGAGGCGTGAAGGGGAATGTATGAATATATCAGACACAACATGCTTTTTTTTTCTTTCGAATATCGTGTAAATATTTTGAAGAAAAAAATAATGATGGAATTGTTGGATCGTTGGATGGTGGTGAAGGCAGCGCAGCGAGGTGCGCGGTGGCGGCGGTGGTGGTGTAATTTTTTTGTTTACAAAATATAAAAGAATAAACTTAGGAGGAATACCTACTTAGATATATTGTATGTTTTTAAAAAAAGTGTATATTCTTTACCTAGGGCAACCTACATACTTTTTTTGAATGCAAATGCGATTTCTGGAGTGATCGCATTATAAAGTGACGCATCAAAAAATAGGTACCAAACTAACTAGGTACATACTACATACATACCTATATTTACCAAACACTTGAGCCAGTTGAAGGATTTATTCATGTTTTATTATTAAATGGAGGCAGAATGCTACGTAATTATTTTTATATTTTGTTCTTGATACGCATTTTACGTGGATATTTTATTGTAAAAGAATTAAAAAATTATCAAAGTTGCAAATAGGTACGTAGAGTTCATAGGTATTTTCTGCTTGATTGGCGAGTGTTTTGATTAAATGTTTAGGAATGGATAGTTGGGTGTGCTGCCTATACTTATATCCCATAGATTTATGGAAGATATGAGTTTCATATCTATAAAAATCTGATCCGTCAGTACCTATAGCTAGCAGAGCCCGTGGGAAGATGTTGGCCAATAGGGTTCCCAACTTTAATCGCAAAAAAACGAGGATGTAATTTTTCAAAACAAATAAAAGAAATATTATTCGGAAACTTTATAAAAGATTATGTTACAGCTATAGTTAATTAATTTTTGAAATATCCACAAGATTGCAAAAAACAGCAACAAATTAATTTTTGAGTCGAATTTTAAATAAAAATTCAAATTTCAAGATACCTAACTGGAAATAGACACCGGGATCTTTTTATAATAAACAATTCAGCAAAACATTAGTTTGATTAGTACCTAAATGAATGAAGTCAAATCATCGTCTTGTGTATGTCTTTCGCATAAGGCAATACAAAAAAGCATTCAAGTGCTCTTCGCAGTTTCAAAATATATAAAAAAAAAACTTTATCTTTGCTCTTCAAAACTTGATAAATCAAATATTAAATTTTTTTATCAGTATGCTACGTATGACTTAAATTTAAATTTAAAATTATTAAAAAACAACGGAAAAACCTACAATACTGATTTTGAAAGCCAGAAATCTGTTCTATAACCCTAAAAAAAATTTAAATAATTTTATCAATAGTTTTTGAAAAATTCGCCTGCAAACTCAAATTTTTATAAAAAAACGAAAAAAAAAGTTTAAACCAATTTTTTTTAATTGTGAAATGAAGTGCTCAATTGGCTTTTAGTGGTCAATGCTTATATAAATTCTGAATCGAACACAGAAAACCGAATGGTTTTACGTCTTCTAGTTATTGACAAAATTGAAAATTACTAAAATTACTTTTTATAAGATTTTTTTTTTTTGGTATTTACGTTGGATTAATGTTAATGGTTCATCTTTGTAAGTAAAGTATAGTATATTTTTATAATGCATTACGTTTTCATATATGAAAATGTTAAATGTGGAACTTTGAACAACGTATACGTATATGTATATTTAGAAAACAGCTCTTGACTTTGAATATGTAGGATAAATTCAAATTTTCTCTAAATCTAGACACTTTAAATGCAAAAGGAACTTTGCATATACCTTCGGTGACCATCCGTTCATTATAATAATGAACAGTTCAGTATTTGAAGATAACCTCGCATCTAACCCAAATCCTGTAGTGTGCCCAAGCAGGGGGTTGCAGGGGGGCAGCATGCCCCCTCATACATACCTCACTGTTTATACGCCGTAATGCTGGGCGCTAGCACTGATGAATTTATGTAAGCAAGCAAAAAAAACAAAAATCTCATAAAAAAGTAGTTTCAGTAATTTTCAATTTTCTCAAAAACTAGAAGACATAAAACCATTTTGTGTTTTGCGTTCGATTTAGAATGTATATTAACATTAACCACAAAATGCCAATTTAGCACTTCATTTCATAATTTTGAAAAAAATTGGTCTAAACTTTTTTTTTATCAAAATTTGGAGTTTGCTTGCGAATTTTTCAAAAACTGTTGACATAAATAATTTAGTATAAATTTAGGATTATAGAACAGATTTCTGGCTGGATTTCCGTGAAATAATAAAAAATGGTTGTTTTTGACCCCTCTACAAAAAACCTTTATCAATTCTTGGCGCCATAGTTATCGTACTCGTGCCCTAGTATAAATAAGTAGACAAAATAAGAAACGATATTAAATTATTTTATAAAATTTATTTTCTATTTGATATGTATAGGTACATAATATAAATTTGGGGAGTACTTTCCATCCGATTGTCTTTTCAATAAAAAAAAGAAGCTCAGAGTCAGAATTCAGTTCCTTTTTATGTTGATCGAAAGTTACGAAATAAAATTTAAATCTACAGTTTATGCAAAACGTTATAAAGATCGCGTGACAAATTTAGCTGCGTAGCGTATAAAACAGGATTCAAAACAAAACGAATTAAAATTAGGTTAGCTACCTACCTACAGAAACTCAAACTGAAACGAAAAAAAATAGACATTCTCTTTTTTAACGGAAATTTAATGGTTATTTTATCCCACCCAAAAAACTCATCCTATGTAAAATAAAAACACATGATTGCGTATTTGCCATATTCTTTCAACAAACTTTGACTTAGCTCCAACTCTAACCCTTCTTCTAATAATGTCATGTCACCACCGAAAGCAAAAGTGATCGATTTTCTCCTATTTACTAATGTACCTAAACTACCCATATTAGGTGTATATTATGGCGCCACTTGACACATTCCTTGCTTGGTGCAGTATCTACTTGCATAACATGTATCTAATGTATTTTTTAAATACATCCATTACCTAGGTGCGCAAAATTGAATAAAAATTATCCTTCAGCACGATAGTAAATATTTAAATGACGACCTTGCACCATTTCTTATCAGAAAAAAAAATCCAACGCTCAATGACCAAAAAATCTCGTATATATTTACACACGCAATATGATGGACTTATTTTCGCAAAAGAAACAGAAAAACTTCCAACAGATATTTAAACCATAAAAAATATACATAGGTACATACCATACATATAAGATACACAAAATTCAACCAAATCTCCTGCAACGATCCCACGCGAATTTCCACCAAATCTACCTACCCGCTGAAAAAAAAGAATGGCATAGGTATGTACATATTGCCAAAAGACCTATATATTTGAACGACTTCTGCCTTTTTCTTTTATATAAATAAAGATCGCTATCCATCACGTTCTACAGAAGAATGTGTGTGTATACTTTCCATAGAAGAAAAAAAAATGTGAGGAGTCAAGAAACAACAAAACAAACATTAGAGCTTAGAGCTCATGACTTCTTTTTTTAAGAAAAAGAGAACTGAGAGAAAGAGAATGTATCGCCACCCAGTGGCATTTGTTTGAAGCAAACTTCTTTGTGTGCGTGATAAAAATTTTTTTTTTTTTGAAAACGCAAAATGGAAAACTTTTACAAAATTAAAATTAAAAAAACAGTGTTCAAAAAACACTATTTTGTTCTTTAAATTTAATAAAAAAAACACCAAACAAAAATAAAAAAAATATGTGCAAATTGTATTGGCTGTCATTCCCTCAGAACGGCATGGCAAATAATGTCATAATGAACTGGATTTTTAAAAATGCTACAAGAAAAAAAAATTTTTTGTAAAACCGAGGTTATGTTCAGGATATATTATTCTTTGATTAAAAAAATATTGACGAAAATTAAAAAATATAAGTATCAATTTCCCAAAGAAACGCACAAAATATTATAAAAAAATAAATATCTTTTGTGTTTTTGTCTCTAAAAAGTTACTGTGAAAGCTTTAAAAAAAAATAAAAAAAATAAAAGTAACCTCACATTTCTATTGGCTTTGTAAAAAAGTTCATTTGACCTCGTTGCCTTTCATACTTTAGAAGTTTAATCAAGTAGTTGATTTGTACCACTTTGTAAATTTCGTCAATATTTCATAGTTTTGTCCATTTTTTTTTTGGGAACAAATAAATTAATTTAAAAAAAACGAAAAACGGTGTTCAGTATTGAAATCTATTGTCTCTAGAAAAAAAATATAAAAAAAATAAAAAAACAATATTTAACGAATTTCCCATTCATATGCGCAAGCATCGTACTAAATTTTATGATTTTTTTCACTTGCCTGGTGATTTTGAGTCACGAATAATTTTTAATTTTTTTTTTAATCTACAAAAATAATTCACCTTACATATTTTCTATCGATAACCATTTGTTGCATTAAAAAATATGGAAAACTCTGAAAGTTATACAGTTTAGCGCAAAACCCCAACCTATTTTTTCAAGGGACACATACCCTTAACATTGACTACAAAAACCCAATTTAGCTTCATTTCACAATTTTGAAAAAAATTGGTTAAAACTTTTTTTTTTCATTTTTCTTATCAAAATTTTGAGTTTGGATGCGAATTTTTCAAAAACTCTTGATATAAATATTTTTATTTAAATTCAGGGTTATAGAACAAATTTCTGGCTTTCAAAATCAGTATAGTAGTTTATTGTAAGTATTGCCATTGTTTTTTGATTTTTTTTTTCATTTTAAGCCATTTTTTTCTAAAACTGCCCCTACCTCCTAAACGGGGTGTGATAGGCCCCCCCTCCCATAGTAAAAAATGCTTATTTTTGACCCCTCTACAAAAAATCCTTATCAATTTTTGGCGCCTGAGTTATCGTACTCGTGCCGATTTTTTTAATTATTTTTTTAATTCTACAATAATAAAGGCTAAAAACTTGCGTACCATTTTTTTTTTTAATTTTTTCAAAATTTTATATATAAAAAATATTTTAAAAAAACCGCTCCAACGATTTTCAATTTTTTTTCTCATAAATTGAGATTTTCTTAAGAAATCGGATGATGTACATTGTACATCGCATTGATGTCAAAACAATTTCAGAGGTTGTTTAATCAATTTATGTTTAATTATGTATTTTTTTTTACAATTTTTCAGTCTAAACTGTAAGTTCCATGCATATTTGCAACACGGTGCCATATTGTTCCTAAATAAATGTACCTACTCGCATAATACAACCTTATAACTTAACTACGTTTTAAGCAGTTGGTATACAATATAACCTCCCATAATTAATTTATTTCTTTTATAAGATAAAATATAGTTTTTGAAATATTATAAAACTTTAAAAACATAGTGTGATCATTGATCACACATAAGAGCATAAAAAATAATTAAATGAATAAACAGAAAAATAAATATATAAACGTTATAATAATAAAATAATACATTATTATTATTATAGAATGTAGACAAGTATAATAAAAATACATGTTACAAATAGTGAAATCAGAACTGATAGCGCAGTCCCTTGCTATTGCAAATATGCAATGCAACCAATAAACCAACCCAACGCGAAATATTGGGAATTTTCGCTTGTCAAAATTAATTTACATGACGATTTGCATTGTATCTTAAAACAGAAGATGACAAAGTTTTAATCCCGGTGGTAGGGACTAGGGAGAGCCTTTAGAGAAATATCTTTAAGGGGAGTTAGAGCAATTTTTTAACGTTTAATTTTAAAATCATTGGCACAAAATTTTAAAATTTTAACGCGGCTCTAAATCTACTTTAAAATGGGAGTCGGCTCTAAAAAAATAACTTTAAAATGAGAGTCGGCTCTTTGTAAATTTTAAAGGACTAAAATATACTTTAAGGTTAAAGAGGTCTTCTAACGCAAAACGCTTCTCTATCTTTTTAAAGTATGCTTTATCTGTGGGAAATTACCACTTTGTTATTTGTTTTCTTAGAAGAAGAAATTGAAGAACGGGCATATCGAATAGTGTGAGTTACACAAACCCAAATGCATCCACACAGGAAAGGCGTGCAGTTAAACAGCTAAATGCTGGGGCGCCCAAAGTAATTTTGATCTGTTTTCTTTTAGGAGAGTTTTGAGATTTTAAATCGTTAAAATAGTAAAAAAGCTTAGTAAATTAAAGAAACAAGTGATATAAAAGTAAATAAAGTGATAACATACAATACTTCATTGACAAAAAAAAATAGAAAACTACACGCGGTGCTGCGTTAAATGCTGTAAAAACACCTATAACAAGCAGTGTAGTTTGTTTTCATTTCAAAGGTGTGTTCAATGTTGTGTCTCATATTCCACATAAAGTAAGTAAAATTACTCTGCACTACGAGCGCTCAATGGATTTGAGCGGCTTGCCATCACCAACAAAAACTAATGCGACCCTAGACTAGCATTTCAATTTTTACAGATCGGATTCAGCTAATTCCCGAGATTAAAGGGCATTTTTTTTTTATAATTTGCTTTTTTGTAGCTAAATTCTACGAAATATCAATTGAAAAATATTCTCAGATAACGTATTAACCTAAAAACAAGCAGCCTGTGAAAAGAAAAAACTGAAAACTCCATATTATAGGTGTTTTTACACGATTTAACGCAGCACTTTATGTTATTTTATATTTTTTTAAATAAATTATTGCAAGTATTCACTGTATTAACTTTCATTTCACTTTTTTAGTTAGTACTTTCACTATTTTAACGTTTTAAAATCTCGAAACACTAGGCATGTTCAGGAAAATGAGATCTCGGAGATCTCGGAGATCTCAGCTATCTCAGTTACCGGAACATGATTCCTCGATTTCCTTTCAACCAAAAAAATCGATCTCTCTGAGATATTTTGATCCCGGACCGGTTTTCGGTTTCCTTTCAACCAAAAAAAAATGATCCCTCATGATTTGGGATCAAAATCTCTGATCCCGATTTTAAGAGAGATTTCCACCTACACAAAACACGCACTTGCTCAAACACAACAGTAAAGTAACGTCATTGTAAAATTTTTGTTTCGGAAATTGTTATGTTTAATTTTCACAAGATTTTTGAAAATAAAATTATTATAATTCCTTTATCGTGATTTTTGATTTTTCGAATTTAAATTGTAATTTAAATTCAATATGAACTCGAAGAGAACGATAAAATCGGTGTACGTCCCCTGGTGTACCTGTCGTCTGTCGAATGTATTTACTGGAATCTTGGTTTGCTCAGTTTATGTGGACTGTAGAATGAGGAATGCACCTTCTACTTATACTCCGGAAGAAAACTGAAATGAAATTGCATTACAATTTCCAGGCAGAGAGGTGCTGCACTATCATTAGTTTTCCAAGTTCAGATTTGATTTTTTTTTTGTTAAAATAATTGAAATTTATGCAGTGTGAGTATACGAACGAAATAAAATTCCTTTTCAGGATCAAAAAAATCCCTTATTTGTATTTTATTTTTAATTGATATTTTTATACTCACAAGAGGAAAAATAATCGTTTTCTGTAAGATACAAAAGTCGCCATGATTAGAACTTCAGCATTTTAAATAGTCTCAAATCTATTACTTCTACCCGAGCGTCGAACTTGTCGAGTTGTAGAAGCTGAGTAAGGTCAAAGATTCTCGAGATTTAATCTCCAGATGAGTCCTGAAACCAAAGGTCGCTCCTCTATCCCCTCACCCTACCCTTCCTTTATTTCCTATCCCTCGGCGGCACGGCGATGGAGCTGTTTGTCGATACCACTTCTCCCCCATACCCCTCCTAGTTGGCACGGCGATGATGCTGTTCAACATTCCCTCACCCTGTGTAGTAACACTCCCCTCTCGACAGAACGGCGATTGTCGCTGTCTATCGTTCTTTCCTCCCTATGTACGGTACGGCGATGACGCTGTCCTACATACCTTACTTCCTCTCTCGACAGTACGGCGATGACGCTGTCAATACAACAATACAGACTACACAGACAAAACTGACTAAAACAGACACCGGTTTATCTTCCAAACCGGGCGGCAGCACGGCGTCAACGCTGTTTGCCGTTTCTCCTGCGTTGTGTACCAGTGGGGAGGTTGTGGCTACTCATGGCCCCCCAGTGGCTGCAGAACGCAGTGAGGGAAGTACAAAGGTAGAAATACCTATTTCAAGTGGTGGTGGGGTTGTGCATCATGGTCCTTCCACCACTACTCAGTCATCTAAGACGTCTAGGCAGGCTGCCCATCTCGGTGTTGGTAGGGTTGTGAACCATGGTCCTTCCACCTCTGGGGTGGGCTCCCTGCCTGGCACGTCCTGAAAGTTCTCGAGGAGGTTTAGGCCCTCGAAGAACAAATATAAGGACAAGCGGGATGCTGAGAGGATTCTGAAGGACTCTGGTGTTACACTGGAGGCCGGAGAAGACTCTCAGCATTCTGCCAGGATAAAGTGGGCGATGGGCATCGTCGCGAATGCGCAGACCAGCGGCGACTCCACGTCAAAGCGCAATAGGTCTCTGGAGGGTATCACTCCGAAACCCAAACGGCCCCGAGTGCACAACACCAGCACTCCCCACAATCCCCCATTGTCCTATTGCGATGTCCTCAAAGACAAGATCATGATTGCGGTTATCGATAGGAGCGATATTGATGGCACGATCTCATCTGATCAATGGCAGGTGGTAAAACTGAAGCTCTCGGCTGGCTTCTTAAGCGTAATGAGGGATAACCCGGGACCACCTCCAGTCACAAGCGATGGCGGCTGGCATCAAGGGCATGTCAAGCTCATCGTTTGTGATGATCAGAGATCGTGCGATCTGTATAAGCTTGCTGTCAGCAGGTTGGAAGAAGTTTGGCCAGGTGCGAAGCTTGAGGTTGTTGCTAAGGAGGATATCCCTAGCACGCCAAGAGCTCGCACATGGATACCGGCTGAACCCTCTTGCGTGGATGAGATTATCCAGATAGTCAAATTAAGCAATCCGTCCCTGCCGACTCATAACTGGAAAGTCGCAAAGCTTGAGGAGGCAAGGGGTCTTTATCGAAGCGCGATTTTCGTGGTCAATAAGGAGTCCCTTGCCCCCTTAGCTCTGACCAAAGGTGTGATTAGGTTTGGGTTCGAAACGATCACCTTGAGGATCTACAAAAAAGATGTGCCTCCAAATACTCTCGAAGCTGTTCCGGTGTTTGAAGACCCTGGTGCATTGATTACCCTTCCTGCCATGGAAAACGATGTATCAGGCACGGAGTTTTTATCGTCCTGGTCCAAGAACCCTGGATTGTAAAATCCTTGGTGAAGGGACGGATAAAGGTGAACCTAGATCCTGCATACTAGTGAAACGTAGCACTAATGTATTTTTACTCCCTAATTTCAGCGATAGAGACGTCACCGCCGCCAGACTCGATACGTCCAAAGGGTCGCATTGGCTTGTGTCGGCGTATCTTGGCCACGACAACCTTGGCCCTCTCCCTGGTAGCACCCTGGAGAGAATTATCGCTGAAGCAGAACGGCAGAAGATCAGCCTCATAATTGGGTGTGATGCTACGCCCATCATACAGTATGGGGTAGTACTGATATCAACGACAGAGGTGAGTCTCTTTTTGATTTTATTTTAAGTACTAACCTTATAGTAAGTAACGTAGGGAATGAACCTACATTCGCTACCAGAAATCGACAGGAAGTTCTGGACATAACTCTTGTCTCCGACACAATTCATTACATGATTAAAGATTGGAAAGTATCTGAGGAACATTCTTTCTCTGATCACCGATACATCCAATTTAGTCTAGATGTTTGAATCCCCTAGCCACTTTACTTTTCGAAATTATAGGAAAACTGACTGGCCCAAATATAGGATGGTGCTAGAAAGTTTAGTTAAACCTAATCTTTTAAGCCCTCCCTCCAATATAAATGATCTTAACAACAAAGTCAAAGATCGTACCTTAGCCCTTAATAATTCAATGTCAATCGCTTGCCCTCTTACTCACGTAAGGGGTAAAAAGAAACCGCATTGGTAGAACTCAGGGCTCGAGCCGATTAGGAAAAGTTGTAGGAAACTATTCAATCGAGCAAAAAGCACAAGATTAGCTTCAGACTGGGACTCGTATAAGGAATCCCTAAAAATTTATAAGAAAGAATTGAGGAAATGTAAAAGATCTTCTTGGAGGAGCTTCTGTACTAAAAGAGAAGAAACCTCCGAAGCATCAAGACTACGTAAAATCCTCTCAACTAATCCAGTGATGCCCAGTTTCTTAAAAAACGTCGACGGCACATGGACCCACTCAGGCGAAGAATCCCTCAACCTGCTACTAGACACTCATTTTCCAGGTAGCTCCCAAACTGTTAATAGCAGCGACCACGTTAGGTCCAGAAATATATTTACTTATCCAGACGGTCTGATTACAAGGGAAAAGCTAAAATGGGCTATCAATAGCTTTGCACCTTACAAGTCAGCTGGGCCAGACGGCATAATACCAGCCGAACTTCAGATGACTTCTGACATTGTTGTGCAAATTATGGAGGTACTTTTCATCGGTTGTCTGAAGATGGCTCACATTCCCTTGTTATGGAGAGAAGTAAGAGTTGTTTTTATCCCCAAAGCCGGTAAATGTTCCCATGTAAGTCCGAAAGATCTCAGACCTATTAGTCTATCATCATTCCTTCTTAAAACTTTTGAACGACTGATTGATATCCATTTAAGAACAAGCATTGACTCAAGACTCTTGTCTTCAGCTCAACATGCTTACTGTAAAGGGAAATCAGTAGATACGGCTCTGCACACACTAGTGCGAACCATCGAACACTCCCCCCACCATAAAGAATACACTATGGTCGCATTCCTAGATATTGAAGGCGCCTTTAACAACGTCGACACATCTGCAATCGAATCTGCGCTGTCATCTCTGAATGTAGATGCTTCGCTTGGTGAATTGATTAATCAAATGCTGACCAGCAGAGTTATCAATTCAAAACTGGGCGGCTTTTCTGCCAGAAGATTTGTCAGTAGAGGTACGCCGCATGGCGGTGTCCTATCTCCCCTTCTCTGGAATTTGGTCGTTAATGAACTTCTGATATGCCTTGAGGAGGAGAGGTACAGTGTGATTGCTTATGCGGATGACGTTGCTATTGCCGTATCAGGAAAACATCCCAATACCTTGAGTGAACTCTTACAAAAACTGGGCCGATCGCTGTGGACTGGGTGTCAACCCTCATAAAACTGATCTTGTCCTCTTTTCCAGGAAATACAAAATTCCCCATATAGACCCTCCTACCATCAAAGGTGTACCTTTAACTTTCTCGAATGAAGCAAAATATTTGGGTCTTATTCTTGACAAGAAGTTAAGCTGGAAACCTAATATAAACGAAAGAATTAAAAAAGCCACGGTGGCACTCTTCTCATGTAAAAAGGCCATCGGCAGTAAATGGGGTCTCCAACCCCGCATTGCTCACTGGCTATATACCTCGGTAGTAAGACCGATCTTAACATACGGTGTGTCAGTATGGTGGACCGCTCTAGATAAAAATGTTGGCAAACTAAGCAAGGTCCAACTGTCAGCTTGTCGATGCATGGGTGGAGTACTCCGTACGACCCCTGCCGCTGCATTGGATATTCTGTTACATCTCACACCTCTCGATATATTTTGAAAACAAACGGCGGCAAGCACAGCTATACGTCTTAAAGCTTCCTCACAATGGTCCAACTATGATATTGGCCACTCGATCATTCTGAACTCATTCAGATCACTCCCAAGTATAACAGATTACACCACCCCACATCTACAGTTCCATAAAAACTTTCAGGTTACCATTCCTTCCAGATATCTCTGGGAGGACCTGACCTTCCTGGAAGATAAATCGATCCACTTCTATACTGACGGTTCTTGAACTGAGGACGGGGTTGGTGGAGGTGTTTACTCAGATAGGCTGAAACTAAGTCTCTCCTTCCGTCTTCCCATTCACTGTAGAGTGTTCCAGGCGGAACTTTTGGCGATAAAGGAAGTCCTGTCTTGGCTCAAAGAAAACGTGATATCAACTACAGATATCCGTATTTTCTCGAATAGCCAAGCAGCCATTAAATCTCTGGATTCTGTCTCTACAAATTCAAAAACTGCCCTTAATTGCCGATCATCTCTCTTGGAGATGGCACAGCAGTTCAACATTTACTTTTGCTGGGTGCCGGGTCATAGGGACATTCCAGGCAATTGCAAAGCAGACGAACTCGCCAAAAGTGGAACTTTACTACCTATACCGTCAAATCGGACAAATATTGGTATACCCATCGCTACCTGTAAACTTTTGCTAAAGCAATATGCAATAGAGAGAACAAACCTTAGGTGGAGTAATATTGCCACATGTCAGGCCACAAAACAGATCTGGCCTGTGCTGGATCTGAAGCGCTCTAGGAACTTGTTATCTCTAAGCAGACTGCACATTAGCTCTGTCATAGGTGTCATTACTGGACACTGTCTAATAGCCAAGCATGCAACAAGGCTTGGTGTATTTTCTAACGACTTCTGCAGCAGTTGTATGGACGAAGAAGAGGAAGAATCGATTCCTCACCTTCTCTGTACATGCCCTGCTCTATCTCAACGACGTAGGCTCCACTTAGGAGAATTTTACTACAATGATCCTAGTGATCTGGCAAGTCATGACATTAATAGTCACGCTCGCTTCGTAAGAAGCTCTAAATGGTTCAACGAGTAGGAAGATAGTTTCCTAGATTCCTGTGGTATCACAATGGGCCAACCAATGGTCTAAGTGTGTCCAGCGTTCTGCTTGACAACCACATAAACCTAACCTAACCTAACGACCAGTAAAATTGTCGGTTTTCTGTCACAAAACTTTGAAATATGTATTTGACAAAATTATTTTTGAATACCTATAATGGCACTCTGAAGATACTCATGTCGGTTATGGAATCAGCAAAACTGGATATAGCATTGATTCGCGGTGCAAATCTCTCTATTCTCTCTCCCCATTTTCGCTGAAAAGAAAAGAGAACATGGTAATGAAAATCACCGCGCAGTGCGGATCCAGTATTGCGTATTCCATGGAAAATAATGGTCAATTTGAATCTTTCTAATATATTGTTATATAATTTACAAATTGGTGAATTCACATTAATAACTGGATTCCAATAAAATATATAACCTCAATTGGACTTTTTATATATTAAAATACTGGCTCATTTTGTACCATTCGAACACTAAATGGTGAAAAAAAAAATTATGATAAAGTTGTTATTCATGTAAATTACATCTCTGAAATTGCTTTTTTCAAGAAATAATACTAATTGATAATTACATCTCTGAAATTGTTTTCTTTTTAATATAACCGGCAATTTTGTATTGCAACAAAAATATACTGTTAACTGTTACAACACAAACAAAAATGTTCTTCTAATTTTTGAAAATACCCACTAGTAGGAAGTTTTTCTCTTCCCGTAATATCACTGGTATCATCAAGAAAATAATGCCAAATTTGACACACACAATTAAAAAAAATCAATCCCATTTTGCTTTCCTTTTACTACGAAAAATCCGCAATTCCGGATCAAAATCCCAAATGGAAAAAGGAAATCGACATCTGAGATCTCATTTTTCTACACCAACTTTCCTATAGCTCGACAAAATAACAGATTGTGTTCCTTTTGTTTTTTTGTTTTTAATTTTTCGTTCTGTTTGATTTATTCAGCTGTCAAAATTAGGCGTGTTTCACAAAAGTTTCCTGACGTTTTGTTAAACAGGTTCTTTAGTGAGAAGAGTTGTTTAGTTTTTAAAATTAAGAAAAATTTAAACAATAAATTTTAAATAAAGGATTGCTTTAACTAGAGTCGGGTTTATTGCTAAATGAGAACTGTTTAAAACTTTGCCTCATTTAATTTTGAAGACAATGGTGTAGGTATAATAAACTATCAATGCAAAATATTTAAGGTCATAAATTTACCCGATCAATGAATACAAGTAGAAATTATTTTTTTTTTCGAATAGATTACGAAAGGGAAATAAAAACTAAAGAACAAAAAATCCAAACGTGGAAAACATTAACAAGTCGCAACTACCGGTTTACCAATAGTTTTATTGAAAATCAGATTTTTTCAGAAAAGTTAAAAACTGCATAACTTTTCAGAGTAATGTTTGTTTATTTAATAGCCTTGATTGAAATCCCTTGTTAATCTTTATTTACTGATACTGAATTTTTTTTATTAATACTTCGAAGAGATGTATATTTAAACGTATAAAAAAAACACGTCCGATCTCAAATGTATGCCACACATGATTGACAAATTATTAATTATCATCTTCATTTGGATTTGGAACAAAAAATTTATTTTTATTTATTTTTAACCAAAGAATTATTTATTCCATTCACTTTAAGTGTGTTTTTATTGAGAAGAATAATATACATCTATTAGTGCCTAAACACCGCTGTCAAAAATAGTCAATCCAACCATACCCTAAGCCCGTCAGTCAGTCTGGCTGCTGTCATCCTAACGAAACCATTTCTACATCTGAACGAAACGAAAGTATCTAAACGAACGAAGAAAGATAGAAGATACAAATTTAATTGCAACGGACAGCAGCTAGAGAGAAGAACAAATTTTTTACCCGCCCGCAGCTTGGTACCGCTTGGTATCGCTTTGGTTTTAATAAATGAAATTCTGTATTTAGAAAGAAAAGTATTGAAAACAGTAAAATAAAACTTAAAGTAAAAAAGATCGTGTTAAATTAAGTTCTTTTTATTAAAATTCAACAATTTTTAAAAAATTTGTTATTGATTCCGTCAATAAAGAGAAGAAAAATGTCCAAACCAGAGGAGCACCAGGAGTCAAGGAGATCCTTCTACTCAATAGAGGAAACACCCAGGAGGGCACAAAGATGCAAGTTGTGTGACCAGCCCTACGAGAAAGACAACATGATTTATTGCGAATGGGTATGTAGACATTGGTTTCATTGTATTCGTGTAGGATTAAACATTAGTCAGGCTGAAGGTTTAGGTAAATGGGTATGCGACGACTGCTCCTCGGGGCATAAGAAAAGGGTTTCTAAGGCACTCAACGAATTAATGCTACAATATGAGAAAGCTCAAGGCTGCATTACACAAAAAAAGCGAATGGTCACAATTCAAGCAGCTATGTCCAAGTGGGTCGCGTGCAAGGAAAAATTCATTAAGTTAAAAGGGGATTTCAAGGATTCTGAAGGGGTTCCGCTTCCAACGCCAAATTTCCCGGTGGCTTGCGATGCGGTTGCAGAAGTGGGAGTTAACGAAAAGGATAAAGGGTCCGTCGCTAGTTCTTCGTCTCACGCTAGCTTAAAAATGCGTTTGCTTGACGAACAACGTGCGCTTTTACAAAAAGAACGTGAGCTCTTACAAAAAGAACAGGAAATTATAAAAAAGCAAAATGAACTGGCCGATGAAATCCCTGAATTTTAGTTCGATCTCGCGATTGACGAAGGTGGTGGCAACGGTGATGGCGATGGCAATGCGCTTACAACAAGCAATTAAAGGCAAAGCACGCAGTGAAGTGGCGAGTCAACTTTGTCATCCGTCCTGCGTTCCCGATATTATTGAAAGTTTAAAATTAGCATACGGGCATCCAACAACCATTCTTAACATGCAGATAGATAAGATAACCCGATTTCCACCCCTGAAAGGCGATAAGTTGGAATCAATAGTTCAGTTTTCAACCGCTGTTACCAATATGAATGCCATAATGAAAGCATCAGACTTAGAAAGTCAGTACGACAATCCTTTGTTATTAAGGGAATTACTGAAGAAGCTGAACGATACCTAAAGATGAAATGGGCAAAATACGCAACAACGTGTCCGGGGTGTTAGCATGTAGTTGTTGGCTGAAGCTTGAAGCCAAAAAGGTTTATTTAGTATTGCCAGCCACTACTAGCGAAAGAAACGATAAACCAACGCGCAAAGAAACGAGAATTAATTTCCACGTCGAATCTAGCATCATCTAAAAATGCAAAGTGTGTTTTGATAAGTGCAAATCTGTAGACTCTGGCGAGGTTTTTAAGAAGATGCCTCCTCAGGATAGGTGGAATAAAATGATAGAGTTGAAACTATGTCGCCAGTGTTTAACTGCCCATCGGATGAAGTTCCCGTATATACCTATGTAGGAAGGCAGTTAAATGTAGTGTTGGTGGATGTAGCCATAAACACCATCCACTTATGCATCCAGAGGACAAACCCGCAAGTCAGTTACCAGCTGTTGAAGCTTCGCAAAATAGCCACACTAGAATGGGTGATGAGAACCAGTTCCAGTATGTACCTGTATTACTATATAATGGAAATAGAAAAATAGAGGTAATGGCATTTCTGGACGGTGGCTCAAGTGGAACTCGAATTGAGGAAGAAGTAGCTGAACAGCTGGGATTAACTGGTCCATAGGTGATTTTAAACATAAAATGGACATCGAACGTGAAGCGGCAAGAAGAATCAACTAAGGTGTCATTTAGTGCATCGGGTGTATATGATGGTGCAAAGAAATATCATATCCCTGAGGCACACACAATCAAAGAACTATGCCTTCCGAAACAAACACTAAATTAGGAAGCTTTGGCGCAGAAGTACGATCACATTCGTGGTTTGCCCGTATCTTCATACACGTCAATTCAGCCTAAGATCATGATTGGAGTCAGTGCTTGGCACTTGGCCGTTCCAATTAAGTCAATATTGGGCGGCTATAACGATCCAGTAGCAGCAAAGTGAAAATTGGGATGAACAGTTTTTGGTTCAAAGGGTCTGGCTATCAAAGTATCAACTACCACATTGAAGAACATCGCGAGCCAGAAGACAATGATTTACATGAGATGATGAGACAATTTTTTGCCGTCGAGAATTTAGGAGTTCGAGTTCCGAAAGATGATTTGTCATCACAGGAGGAACGTCGGGCTAAACTAATAATGGATAATACAACTAAAATTGAAAGCAATCAATTTCAAAAGGGTTTGTTATGGCGTTATGATGAAGTGAATTTACCAGACAGTCTTCCTATGGCAAAGTGTAGATTGAACAAGCTGAACTAACGGCTTGCAAAGGATCAAAAATTAAGAGTAGACATGCAGACTCAAATCGAAAGTTATCTCAAGAAAGGATATATCCGAAAGCTAATCCCCGAGGAATTAGAGCAGCAATATGACCGAATTTGGTACCTTCCTTTGTTTCCAGTCGTCAACCCTAACAAAGAAGGTAAGGTCCGTATTGTCTGGGATGCAGCGGCCAAGGGGAATGGCGTATCATTAAATTCGTTCCTCCTAAAAGGACCTGATCAATTGTCTTCTTTACTCGGTATCTTATACCGGTTCAGAGAAAATGAGGTTGCAATATTTGGAGATATTTCAGAGATGTTCCACAAAGTGAAACTAATAGAAGCAGATCAACAGGCCTGCCGATTTCTATGGAACGATCGAGGAGGTGAGGAGCCAAACGTGTATATAACAAAAGTGATGACCTTTGGAGCAACATGCTTGCCGAGTAGTGCTCAATATGTAAGAAACCAGAACGCCAAACGTTTTGAAAATACATATCCAAGAGCGGTCAAGGCCATCGTGGACAATCATTATGTGGATGATTTTCTTGACAGCGTTCCCACAATAGAAGGAGCAATCTCGTTGGCCAAACAAGTTAGAGAAATTCACTCGGCGGGTGGGTTTCATATACACAAGTGGAAATCGTGAAGTGTTGTTGGCACTAGAATGTTCAGATGGAGATGTGAGGGGGGTTGTTAGTTTTAACAAACAGAAAAAGTCCTGGGAATGTGGTGGGACACAGAATCGGATTCTTTTACTTTCTCTCTGAAACTCAACAAGGGAAGTAAAAGTGTTTTGAATGGTCAACATAAGCCGACTAAACGAGAGGTTTTGTCGATATTTGATCCCTTAGGGTTGATTGGTCACTACACGAGTTATCTAAAAACGTTGATGCAAGAAATATGGTGGTCAAAGGTCAACTGGGACGATGAAATTGAAAATGAACAACATCAGAAATGGATGCAGTGGCTGACAAAACTTCATGAAATAGAAAATGTGTCTATTCCTAGATGTTATACGACAGAACCGTCGTTGTGGGACATAGAAAATATACACCTACATGTATTTGTGGACGCCAGCAAAGAAAATAGTGCAGCAGTTGCTTATTTAAGACTTACATCTTCAAATGGTGATATATCGTGTACGTTGTTAGGATCAAAAACTAAAGTGGCCTCAATAAAACTCACTTCAATCCCGAGGTTGGAACTCATAGCAGCATTGATTGGTGCCAGACTTGCAAACACTATTCGACAATCATTAACTCATTCCATCACTAATATTTTTTACTGGTCTGACTCGGTTACAATTCTTAAATGGTTGAGATCGGATGCAAAAGCGACAAAGGGGCAGTTCGTGGCGTTCAGGATTGCTGAAATTCAAGAATTAAGCAACATCTCAAACTGGCGTTACGTACCATCTGACTTAAATGTAGCTGACGACGCCACAAGATGGAAGAAGGGTGCAACGATTAACATTAATGATCGATGGTTCACAGCACCGAAATTTCTTTATGAAGATCAAATAAACTGGCCAAAAGACATATCATTGGAAGCAAATTTGGACAGAGAAATCTTGGAGACCATCCATCAAGTTTTCCAACCAGTAATTCAATTTGAAAAATTTTCAAGATGGTTCAATTTGGTACGACTCACGGCGTTTGTTCAAAGAGGTATTCAAGCTATCGTCAAAAGAAAAATGAATATTAAATTTTCGAAATATCTTCAATCAATCGAATACAAGCGTGCTGAGATCTCTCTAATTAAATTAATTCAAATTCAGTGCTATGAATAGGAAATCAAGTGTTTATCTTTAAATTATGGACTTAAACGATGCAACAAAGATATCGTTACTCTCAAACCATATCTCGATGAAGACGGTGTGCTACGATCTATGAGCAGAATTGACAAGACGGATTGCGTCGATATATCCACTAGACGCCCTATTATTTTGTCTCAACATCATTATGGTACGTTTTTAATTGCAAGAGAGTATCACGAAAGGTATCGTCATATTAATAGTGAAACGGCGGTAAATGATATAAGAAAAAGGTTTTACATTCCAAAACTGAGACAACTTTTAAAACTCGTGTGTAAAAAATGTAATCGCTGTAAAATATTAAAATCTAAACCTAACGATGAATTGTTCAGTAGTTACTTAATGGAAGTCGAAGATATGGTCAATTCGATACCGTTAACGTATTTACCTTTGGAAAGTGAAGAATCTAAGCGTTGACGCCAAATCATTTTATCCGACATTCAGCCGAAGGATTTCCACCTATGTTCATCGAGAATGTTAAAGATGAAGTTAAGCTGTACAAAACCAACATCATGATGTCCCAACTCTACGCAAAACATTATTGGAAAAGATGGAGAGAAGGAGATATAGTTTTAGTCGTCGATGAAAGATACCCTAGGAACTCTTGGCCAAAGGGCCGAATACTCAAAGTGAATTTGTCGAAAGATGGTCAAGTGAGGAGTGCCACCGTCAAGACTAGTCAAGCTAGCCAAACTGGATTTGGTTGATAAGGTACAATTGGACAAGGTAATAGACCAATGTACCGGGGGGGAGAAATGTCAAAAATAGTCAATCCAACCATACCCTAAGCCTGCCAGTCAGTCTGGCTGCTATCATCCTAACGAAACCATTTCTACATCTGAACGAAACGAACAAAGAAAGATAGAAGATACAAATTTAATTGCAACGGACAGCAGCTGGAGAGAAGAACAAATTTTTTACCCGCCCGCAGCTTGGTACCGCTTGGTATCGCTTTGGTTTTAATAAATGAAATTCTGTATTTAGAAAGAAAAGTATTGAAAACAGTAAAATAAAACTAAAAGTAAACAAGATCGTGTTAAATTAAGTTCTTTTTATTAAAATTCAACAACCGCGATTATAATATTACACGTTGAAAAAAAACAATCCTTCATTTTCAATCTACATACCCTAAAATCTGTATTCAAACACATAATATGTACTCACATAATAAAAAGAACAGGCAGCAGGGAATCATCTGAGAAAAGTTTGAATGCAGTATGGAAGGGGGATTGATTTTGAGTATGAATGAATCTAAATCGGGAAATTTTAGTTTGTATGGGGCTCCCGTTTTTTTTAAATAAGACTTTTTTTTTAACTTTTGCGCTTTTCTTCGTTTGTGCTGCTCCTTATGAAAAAAAATATTAAATACTTTTTCGTTCCAATTTAGTTATATTATCTTCAAACCCTTTATAACATTTGAAGATGGCGCAAAATTTTAAACATTTTAACGCAGCTCTAAATATACTTTTAAATGGGAGTCAGATCTAAATAAAAACTTTAGAATGAGTCGGCTCACACCATAAGGTATACTTTAACGTTAAAGAGGTCTTCTAACTTCAAAACCAGCTCCTTTCTTTATAGCGTGGATAAAATCGTACCTGGAAAATAGACCCTATCAGGTAAAATTCCGAAATTCTCTTTCAAACCACTTCACTGCTCACTCAGGTGTTCCTCAAGGAAGTCATCTGGGCCCATTTTTATTCATTCTTGCTATAAATGATGTAATATCATGTACACGTTCTAGTGAAATTCTCATATTGGCTGATGATATGAAGATTTTTAAGACAATAAAGGCTTACCATGACCATGTTCTTCTGCAAGACGATATTGATAACTTACTGTTTGGTATGGAAAAAACGGCCTGTCTTTCGACCCTTCCAAATGCCAAACAATTACTTCCTCAAGAAAACGGGTTGCAAGTGCTTTTGATTATTCTATTTCGCAACAGAAACTTGACCGTGTCTTTAGCTTTAAGGACTTGGGTGTTCACTTAAGCTCTAATTTAGAATTCACTAAACACATAAACTACATTGTAAACAAAGCGAGCTCCATGCTCGGGTTTATAAAACGTTGGGCAAAGGAATTTAACGATCCTTATGTTACTCTTTCATTATACAATTGTTTTGTGCGACCACATCTTGAGTACGCCTCACAAGTATGGACTCCCTTCTATGAAATTCATAAAAGCCGAATTGAATTAATACAACATAAATTCATTCGCTTTGCTCTGAAAGGTCTTCCTTGGGCCGATCCGTTCAACCTGCCACCATATGAACATCGGATTCAGCTCCTGCAGGTCCAAACATTATACCAAAGGCGTGTTAATAATGATTTATTATTTCTTCACCAACTCATTAATGGTCAAATAGACGCTCCTGATTTGTTGGCCTGTATTGGCATAAATTACCGTAGAGGATCCCACCCAGTGACGCCAGATCGTGGGATTTATCCCTCTTTGAGGGAATTTCACGTCTAAAATAAGCTAAAAGGGAAAAAGGGATTTTAAGAATCTCATAGTACAAAAAAAAGGATTTTAGGGTTTGCTCAATTTTTTTTCTTAAATTGTTCATTTTATTATGAAACAAAAGTTGTATTCAGCTATGGTCGAATAAAACTATGTCAAGCATAAAACGAACTCATTCTAAATATCTGAATCTGTTCATTTAGATTTTAGCATTTTGATCTACTAAAATCTAGTACGCTACAGATGCGAAACGAAATTTTTTTTACCATAAACGAAAACTGCCGTTCTAGTTTTTGTTCTGCAAAACTACATATACATACTCGATGAGCGAAATTGATAATACAAGCACAATATTTGGAAAAGTTTGTTTCCTTTTTTTGAGCATGAATAATTAAATGACACTTGAGTTTTATTGCTTTTTTTATTGTTCATATTAATTTTTGTGATTTTATTTTAGTTTTATTTTTTTGCAAAAAGTTAAACTTACTATTCAATGTAAATTTTTAACGTTTCTGCCAATGCGGCATGAAAATTTGTTTATAAATTACAAAGAAATTTAAATTTTTTTAAATTTTTCGACAAGGGATAATTGTGGGATATTTATCAGAAAGACGTGGGATAAAAGGGAATTCTTGAGTATCAATGTGGGAAAACCTGCTCCCAAAGTCTGGCATCACTGATCCCACCACCTGCGAAGATTTGAACTTTTACATGTCGATTTTCATAGAACTAACTATGGCATACATGAGCCTCTTAACCGTATGAGCAGGCTTTTCAATTTAAATGCTTCCTCTGTTGATTTTAACACGAGTAAAATTGGATTAAAAAAAGCGTTTCGAACCAGTGCTCCACGGTCGTGATTGTTTTTATTTATTGACGTTAGATACTTTTGTTCTGTATAATTCTGTATTGTTGCTAATTTGTATGTATATTGTATATGTTTAATTTTGTTACTATGTATTATGTTTTTATATTTGCATGTGTTAGTAGTTTGCATTATTTTTACTAATTTACCAACCACTAACACATGCACTTATGATGAGCCTTTGATTGTAGTTTGCAACTTGATCTAAGCTCACTTCAACAAAGAATCTGAAGTGTAAAAAAAAAAAAAAAACGCTTCTCTATATTTTTAAAGTATGCTTTATCCAGTTGACGTTTTTCATTTTATAATAAAAATAATAAGATCAGTTTCAAAGATGGACGCAGGAAAAAACGTTCAATGTAAATTGAGAAGAAGTAGGTACGTACAATCAAGTGTTGTTCCCGAAATTTTGCTATCCACTTTTACGTTACACTGCTTCCATTGAACGAAGTTGCGCAATTTCAGTTCAAAAATTTGGAGATCAATTCAAATCATCAAATTTTAACGAAATATCAATCAAATTTTTGTTCTACCACTCCGAAATCTCGAAATTTTGGAGCTGAAATTAGTATTATACTCCAAATTGGTGATTAATACACCTTTCATGTTCCTAATATCTCAAACGATTTTCCATTTTATTCTCATTCCATTTTATTTCCAGTTTCCTTTGTATTTGTGCCATTTATTAAATCTTCATGTTAAATTTAACAAGAGGACAAAAAAATCTCATTGAGGAAGTTTATCATAAAGAAAAAAAAAAGGGACTTGCTATATGTATGTGATTTTATTAAATTATTTGGTTGAATTCAAAATTGTTTTAAGAGGTTAGAAGACATGGAAAACCTAGAGTTTCGACTTAGAAACGTTTGAGTCATTTGACGTTTATTTTTTTTTTTTTTATTTTTCATTCTGTTTGATTTATTCAGTTGTCAAAATTATACGTGTTTCACAAAAGTTGCTGACGTTCTTTAGTTATGTCGAATTCCTTTCAACAAAAGAATCGAATTTTTTTCTAAAAGAATCGATTTTTTTTCTGAACAATTCGAATTTTTTCTGTCAAAACAAATCTTGCTAATTTTGCAAGATTCAAGAAAGATTTTACACCGATTTGCACACACACTTGCAAGATTTGAAATTTCTAAAAATGTCAAATTCAATGCCGCAGTGTTTTAAGAAAACAATTTTTTTATGAAAACAAATTGTGTTTTTGGTTGCAACGAATTTTCTGTGAATTTTATAGTAAATATTTGTGGTTGTTTTTCAATTAATAATAAAAATAATTTCCAAATTGAATATTTTCTGGATATTTTACTTCAAAATTTGCTGCTGTCAAGTGCCACACACACAATCACAAAAAAAAATCGATTCTTTTCGTCTTTTCGTATTCCTTTCAACGACAGAAAAAATTCGATTCTTTTTAGAAAAAAATTCGATTCTTTTGTTGAAAGGAATTCGACATTAGAAGAGTTCTTTAAAGTGTTTAATATTAAGAAAAATTTTAACAAGAATTTTTAAATAAAGGGCTGCTTTAACTAGAGTCGGGTCTATTGCTTAAACGAGAACTGATTAAAATTTTGCGCCGGTATCAGAGTTATAAAAAACGAGTAAATATTTGGACTGACCACCTTTATTCTCATAGATTGGGCCGTAACCTTAGTCATTTTTAACAATGTTGCTAAGTTAAAAGTAGGTTCAATTGAATTTTATGACATTTATTTTAATTGTTATGGTTTGTCATTCCAATATATTAATGGATCCAATCCAATAGATCTTAAACTGCAGTTTACAAAAACTTGAGTTTATCGAACGACTTTGAATACGCGCCATTGAATTTGAACTAAGTAAAATAAAATAAAGTGGCAAAGTGAAACAAAATAGAGGAAATATGTGTCGATCAAAATTCGATATCCATTCAATTGGAGTGAAAAAAAGAACGAATTAATTTAAAATTTGACTTATGATCGATTGAATTTGAGGAAAAGAAAAGAGTGGAAAAAGTGGATAAGATGGAGATTTCATTGTTCCTTCGACTAAAATGTTTATATGGGTTTATTTGTGCAAAAGTGACTGATTGGCGTCGGCCGAGAATTACAAGGTCGTAGGTATGTCGAAAAATTCCTAATTCGAGATTC
Source organism: Epistrophe grossulariae (assembly GCA_929447395.1). Taxonomy (NCBI): domain Eukaryota; kingdom Metazoa; phylum Arthropoda; class Insecta; order Diptera; family Syrphidae; genus Epistrophe; species Epistrophe grossulariae. The sequence goes on along the minus strand of OV839568.1, from coordinate 79,514,489 downwards.
TGATGCAAATATCTATTAAGAATAGTTTTTGTAAGCAAACGAACACTTAAGGGAATTATTGCGATTAATTATTATAGAATAGTTTTTCATCATTTTAAAAGGCTATTTATTTAATTTGTGGAAAAATTTTAGGTTTTCTAGTCAAAGTTAAGTGAGGCTTTGAGATACGAATATATTTTGCTCAAAGGCATTGAAGACACTGACTATAAATACACTACAAAAAACTTGAACTCCATATCTCAAATTCACCTTGAAATTCTCGACCAGTATATTTCAGTTCATCAGATTCTCATAATATTATGTATATCAGTTTATAAAATTTTTCCAGAAACAGCTCTTCTGTTTGTTTATTTTTATATCCACAGCTTCTCTGTACTATTTTTTATTTTCAATGATCATTGATCGATTTAACAAACTATTGATATATTAGAAATAATTTTATGAAGAAGGATGCCCCAAAATTTTTCGGTGACTAAAATAGTAATGACAGTATAAGCTCTACTTTGGTATCAATATAGCTACTACTTATTTATTAATTTTGCTTGATTCAAAATTTTTAATTATACTTTTCAATGATAGCTGTGTCCTGTGTCTGCCTGTTTTTGATGTTCAATTTTTGGGTAGTTTTGTATCTAGACATAAGTTGTAGCATCAGAGTTTGAAGAACAACAACTGGTTTTATAATAAGGCAAAAAATATAAAACTATTTATAAGTATTCCCTATTAAAAAGTCAGCAACAAAGACGTGAATTATTTTGAAATAGAATAAAGATAGAATACCTACCTACGACGAATTAAAACAATAAAAACAACTTGAAAAGAAAATGGCGTTTTCCCCCTTCCAGCACTTCTTCACCCCATTTTACCCCTTTAATTGTTTAAATCTATTTATCTATGTTGTAAATTCTTTGTTTAAAAAAAAAATTGTATCGTAAATTAAAAAGAAAGAAAATCGATCACAAAATATATTACTGTCTTCTCTTAAGCCTATATTTTTCATCTCCGAGTTGTAAGGGTCAAACGTTTTGTTGTTAATTTGTCAGTTATCATCCCACAAACTTTTAACAGATGCAAAAAAAACACATCAAGTATATAGTTTTTGCCATTCTTCTTATAAAATTTTGTGGCGCAGAACAAACCAAGAAACAAGAATTTGTATTTAGCAAAAAAAATATCATGTCTAGAAAAATTCATGCCCTACACCGATCCTTTTTAAAGTTTTGAAAAATCTTTTCAATATATTTGTCGCAGTAAGACAGAGAGGCATATGTTAAAAAAAAGAGTTTTCGAGAAAAACGCATTTTTCTCACAATCTCTAATAGAATTTAATGTAATTTTTTTTTAGTTTTCAATGGGTAATGATTTCAAAATGGGGATTGGACAGAAAAGTAGCTCTCAAACTATGAAGTAGGTTCTAATAATCGAAAAGCCGAAAAATCGCTTATGTCGACAGAAGCTACTCTGTCTTATTGCCACAGATATGTATACAGATTCTTTCCTCACTTTTTTTTTCTTTCTATGCAGCGATCTTCAGATTCATTGAAAGTCAGGGTATAAATTTAACACACTGTGAACAAACTGGCCATTAACCTATTACGAAAAAACGTTGGTGATGGAATTTTCGTATTCTCTTTTTAATCAATCAATAAAAACTCTTCAGTTTAAAAGCAAATCAAAAACTGAACATCTAATTTTTGGACTTTTAGTTGAAAGGTTTTGGGTGAGCAAATAAATTGTTTCCCTTTTTAATCATTAGAAAATTAATATTAATGACATTTGATTGTTCTTCTACCGATCAGATCGTATTCGGACGAACTGCCCTTAAAATACATAATTGTTTTTTTTTGTTAGAATATAAAGACGCATTACACCTTAAATTTTTAAGTATTTACATTTTTGTGTGCTCGCATTTCTGATTTGTTTTATTAGTATTATTTTGAAAAAAGGATAAATTCTATCTACTTCTATCACACGTTTACAAAAATAACTATTTTTCTTCCTAAATTTTTTCGGTTTTCTTTTTTTATATATTTCAACTTTTTTGTGTGTATAATATATTGTATCAATTTGTTTTGAATAAAGGTATCCAGTTTTTTTATTATTATTATTATTATTATTATTATTATTATTATTATTATTATTATTATTATTATTATTATTATTATTATTATTATTATTATTATTATTATTATTATTATTATTATTATTATTATTATTATTATTATTATTATTATTATTATTATTATTATTATTATTATTATTATTATTATTATTATTATTATTATTATTATTATTATTATTATTATTATTATTATTATTATTATTATTATTATTATTATTATTATTATTATTATTATTATTATTATTATTATTATTATTATTATTATTATTATTATTATTATTATTATTATTATTATTATTATTATTATTATTATTATTATTATTATTATTATTATTATTATTATTATTATTATTATTATTATTATTATTATTATTATTATTATTATTATTATTATTATTATTATTATTATTATTATTATTATTATTATTATTATTATTATTATTATTATTATTATTATTATTATTATTATTATTATT